>JBBPDI010000009.1:12491908-12511755 GCA_037974545.1 Cucumis variabilis | reverse complement strand
TGAACAATTAGTTTAAGGTCCAACCTATAAACTTAATCCCTCTCAGGCCAATGAGAGGGTGGGGCCCCTTGTTCAAGTCTTGAACAAGGAGCCCCACCCTCTCATTGGCCCAAGAGGGATTTGGTTTATAGGTTGGACTTAAAACCAATTGTTTACTAGTGAATCAAGGAGACCTAATGAGGAAGATGTACCCCCAGTGGTAAGACGCTACTTTGACCTAGGCGAGATTACAAACAACCTTTGAAGGATTAACTTACTTAGTTTGTTTTATCATATGGACACAAATATGTCTATAGTGAATGGAGTGCAACTACGGGACTTCAGTGGAATGACCCATTAGTTAAGGAATGTTGATTAGCTTGGTCTAAAAAGTTTAGTCAGTTAATCTAGGATTGTTGGAGTCCATGAGCTATAGGTCCATTAAGTTCTCCTGCTAGCTCATATGAAATTAAATTCGAATGTTTTGTTGGAATAATTTGAATTGTTCGAATTAAGTAAAGAGAGAGAAACTGATGAATATATGTAGGCATCAATTATAAGTTTAAAATAGAGCTTTATGTTTAAGAGTAATTTAAATATTAAAAATATGAATACATATTCATATTTGGAAGCTCGAAGTTGATGGAAATGGTCAAAGTTGTGAAAGTCCAAGTGTTGACTTTTGAATTTGAAAAGTCAAAGTTTGACCTACTTTATATTCAAATTTGATTTCAATTTCTAAAAGATGAATGTGGATTCATGCTCGGGAGGTCAAAATTAGTTAAAACAGACAAAATAATAAAAAGTCAAAATGTTGACTTTCGAGTTAAAAATGTCAAACGTTAAATTTGATTTAAATGTCAAATTACCATATTATCCTTAAACTAATTTAATTAATAAAAATTATTTATATTTGGCAAGGTTATCACATATATGTGATTTACAAGTGGCTTCATGCATGCAAGACACCTAGCCCACTAATAGTTAGTGGAATACCAAGTGTTGAGATATAGGGAGCTCATTACATGCATTGTTGCATGTATTGTGCTTATGAAAAGGTTTATTGCAAATGGGCAAAAAAAAAAAAAAAAACTCTTGGACTTTTGGTGAGATCTTATTTTATAATTTGGAATTGCAAAATAAACCAAAACCCTTTTTTTTTCTCTCCACAAAATCTTGAAGTTAAGTTCCTTCTTCAAATTCCATCTCTCTCTCTATTTTCTCCACCATTCGGATCCCACAACCAGATTCTAAGTCCAGAGAATAGTGGATCAACATTAGTTGTAGTTCCGACTTCAATTTCGTGAGGAGATTATGTAAAGTTTCATATGAATTGAGATATTCTCGGATGTTGTTGATGGAAAGGACATTATAATAGTCTAAACACGAGATGATGAGTCTTAGCGTAGAGAAGGATTCAGGTTCTTACCGAAGGAATGAAATTATGACTAATGTGTGTTTATGTGAAATTATATGACTATGCGATTTGATTTGAACAAATAATGTTTATAAAACATATTTCATGAAAAGTTTTTTTAAAACCTCATTAAGTCTTTTGACTTCTGTTTTTAAGTTTTACTTTCTAGATTCCAAACGTTAAAGGCCAAGGAAACAAAGGATGATAAGCTCTCTAAGCGAGAAGGCTTTCAAGGTGTTTATTTTGGAGCTCAAGTTTTTTTTTTATTCAAATTTTTGTTTAAGTGTTAAAGTTGGTTGTAGAACGCATAGTGTTAATAATAAAAGTTAGATTCTATTTCTTTTTATGTGTTAAGTATTGCTTCGGGCCTAAAGTATTTTGTTCTAATTTAAGTTTAAGAAGCCCTATGTTTAAGCAAAGCTTAAAGACCTAAAGCCAAGTATTTTGGCGTTCAATGTGTCAAGATACTCAGAGTTATACTGCGTCTCACATGGCTAGTGAGGGTGTGTACGGGGTAGGGTGTAACAAAAATGCTAGCTAGTTTAGGGGATACTTGAGAGAGGATCCATATAACAACATCAAGCTTTTCTGCTCTACCCATTCTATATGTCAAACATCTCGCAAGAGGAGCTTCTTTTCACACATTTTGCACTTACTCTAAGCGATGAAGGGATGAAATGGGTTAGATCGCTAGAGGTTGGGGAGGTAAGAACTTAGGAACAACTTTTTGAAAAAATCATGAAGAAATTTGCTCCACCCTAAGAAAATATATGTCAGGCGTCAAAGAGAGATAATGAACTTTTAGTAGAAGGACAAAGAAACCAATTGTTTACTAGTGAATCAAGGAGACCTAATGAGGAAGATGTACCCCCAGTGGTAAAACGCTACTTTGACCTAGGCGAGATTACAAACAACCTTTGAAGGCTTTGATACTAATGCAGTTATGGCGTTGCCAGGACTTCACGATGATGAGAAGTACATAGAACCAAACTAAAGGTGGAGGGATTTGAACCCGAGATCTTATGTCCACAGGTACTTACAAGTGCCAGTTGAGTTGAGCTCATGTTGGTGATCTCATTGTTTTCTTTAAATCAAATACTAATTAACATAAAATGAAATACATATAAATTATATATACCTAGGGAAGTTTTGAGTTTTGAAAAAAAAAAGGGATAATGAGTTGTTTTTAAACAAATTAGATAAACATAATGGTTTTTTTTTAGCTGAGTGCATTTCTTGAAAAGACACACTCTATACTTTCTCTCTCCTTTCTCCTTTTTTTTTCTAGTTTTTTAAAGAGAGAAAACTGACCTCTTTTATTTTATTTTATTTTAAATTTGTTGTAATTCCTTCTATTTTTAGTTTCTTTCTTTAATTTTTTCCTTTTTTTTTACCTATTTTCAATCACTTCTTACTTTTTCTTTTAACGAGTTCTTTATATTATTGAGGGACATTTTTTAAAATAACAAAATAAATTAAAATATTTAAAAGCTATAGCAAAATTTTGGATTCTATCACTAAAGAATATCAATGACGATCACTGATAGAATTTGCTATAGCTTGTAGATATTTTGTAAAATTTTCTATTTTTGAAAATTTTCCTATTATTTATACTTTTCGGTCAAATTTATTTTAATTTAAAAAATCTAATTTTAGAATTATGGTGTGTTTAGAATACATCTTCAAACGTTTAATTTAAAAATGGTCATTTTGATAAAAATTAGAATATTTAACAACCATCAGGTTGAGAGTGATCGTTGGAGTAGTAAGGCGAGTGAGGGAAATGATTCCAATTAATTTATAGGAATAGCAAGCCCAAGAGTGATCGTTGGGGGAGTAAGGCAGAGAGGGAGAGACGGAACGAAACATGATATCTTGACTATCGAATGACTGCTTAAGAGTGCAACACGTGTTCCATATACACGGATGCTTGGCAACAGAGTGACGCGTGAAAGGGATAAAAAAGTAAATTCACCAAAAACTATAGGTAATAAAAATAACCTCCTTTACACGCAAGCGCAGTTACCCGAGCATGTCCGTCTGACTGAATTATGCCATCACCACTAACACAGTTTGTATGACCTTTTCATTACTTAGGTATTTATACCCAATCACTCCTTCCAAATCTATCAATGTGGGTTAATGAACTTAACTTTACTAATGGGTCAAAGGCCCATAGTCCATTTCCAACAATCCCTCATAAATGATTCTAACAGCAAAGTTACTAGGTAGGCAAAAGAAAGTTTGTTCTGATCAAAGATGGGGTATTAAGCTTAAGACATCAGTATTCGAAGATTTGAATTGATGTGTAGTGAAGTACGCCAACAACCTTGTTAGAGAGAGTGAATTATATATTGAACTTTCAATAACTAGTTGAGACCCTTACGACACATTTTATCCTTAGTTTACGTTTTGTTTCTGCAATATAAATGTATGTTTTTATGGCCATGGACATGAAATGAACCTGAGTCATTGGGAAAGCTCTAGAAAGAGACCTTTAAACTCTTTCATAGAAGGTGACCCCACCTTCACTGTCAAGTTATATGCTCCATCAAGTTTGCCAAAACAAACCACTTAAAAAGAGCTATAAAGACTTCATCATTATCCATAAAAATATAGACCACTCAAAGGTTTTAGTAACATCCATCAAGTCCATTTAAGGACTATCTGCATAATAGGCTATGAACCATCAAGTCTACAGCAACAGACCACCCAATAAGAGGTTATGAACCATCAAGTCTATCACAATAGACCACCCAATATCAAGTGCTATGAATCTTCAAAAGGCCTTTAGGTCCATGTTCACAGAGGAATCTAGAACCACTTTCCTTGTTTGTCCTTTAGTTAAAGGATCAACCAACTTCTCATATCGTACAAACTCTAAGGAAATAGTTCATTCCTTGAGCAGTTGTTTCACAGTTCCATGCCTAAGACGTATATGTCTTCTTTTGCCATTATAAACACTGTTCTTGGCAATTACTTTTGGTATTCTGTGAATCACAGTGTATAGACACAGGTGTAGATGTCCCCCACAATGGCACATCTCTTAGTAGAATTTTAATCTACCCAGCCTCACCCTATCAACTTGAATGCTATAAACTCTGATTCCATAGTGAATCTAGCTATACAAGTCTGTTTTGCCGACTTCCAAGAAATAGCTCCTCCTCCAAGCAGAAATACATATCCAATGGTAGAGTTTACCTCATCATTGTCTGTAAACCAGTTTGCATTACAAAATCCTTCCATTACGGTAGAAAATTTGTTAAAATGCAAACAGTAATTTTTATCCTGTTGAGATATCTCAGCATATGATATAAAGCATCCCAGTGGTATCTGTCAGGATTATGTATATGTTTGCTTAATCTACTGACATCATATGCAATGTCAGGTCTAGAGTAGTTCATTAAATTCACAACATTACCTATGATCTTTGCATATTCAAGTTGAGACACACAATCTCCTTTATTTTTCTTAAGATGTGTACTCGCATCATAGGAAGTTCTTATTGGAGATACATCAAAGGAATCAAATTTTTTTAGTATTTTCTCAATGTAGTGAGATTGACACAGAGCAAACCATTTTCATTTTTTCTAATTTTAACACCAAAAATTATGTCTGCTTCTCATAGTTCTTTCATTTCAAAGTGTGACGAAAGGAACAACTTGATATCTTTTATCAATACCATGTTCGTTCCAAAGATAACGTGTCATCCACATATAAACATATTAATATTCAATCAGCTTCAAATAACTTTGAATAAACATATGTATCTGAGGATTTACTTTAAATCCATTGTTTATCAAAATATTATTAAAATTTTCATACCATTGTTTAGAAGCTTGCTTAAGACCATAAAGAGAGTTTTTAAGTTTACATACTTTATTTTCTTGGCCAGAAATTTTGAACCCTTATGGTTGTGTCATATAAATTTCTTCTTTTAAATCACCATTTAGAAAGAGAGTTTAAATGTCCATTTGGTGAATAAGAAGACTATGTTTGGTCCCTAGTGCAATTAAGGCCCTAATTGTGGTTATCTTGGTTACATGGGAATATGTGTTAAAGTAGTCAATATCTTGCTTTTGAGTATATCCTACCACTACTAATCTTACCTTATATCTTTTCATTGACCCATTTGGTCTTGTTTCCCTTTTAAAGATCCGCTTACACTGAATTGGTTTACTTCCCTTGGGAAGGTCCATTAATTTTCATGTTTGATTTATGGCTAGTGAATACAGTTCACTCTTAATAGCCTCCTTCCACATATTAGACTCTACAAAATTCCAGGCCTCTTGGTAAGTTCTAGAATCCTTATCTGTTAAAAATAAACTCAAGAAACTACAGTTAATTTCATCGTGCCTTTCCACTATAAAGGTGCTAAACTTTTCTCAATTCTCTATTTTTTTACTTCTTCTAGGTTTTAATTCATATCTTACGTTAGAAGCATTAACAATTTCAAACTTGGGTGTTTCACTAACAGTTGTAGAACTCTAGATCATGTATACTTCTAGATAGGCAAGCAACAAATAGAGATCTCTTTAAAAGAAATACATGCTCAAAATTCTACATCCCTAGATTCATTTATGATCTTATCATTTACACACATAAACTTATATGCAACACTATTTTGGGCATAACCGATAAATATACAATTAAAGATTTTAGACCTTACTGTAGATTTATTCAATTCAGGAAATAATACCTTAGCCAAAACATCCACACACCTTCAAGTAGAAGAGATTTGGTTTTTATCTTTTTTAGAGATTGTAGGGAGTTTTATCCAGCTTTCTGTGAGGAACCCTCTTAAGAACCAAAACACACAGAAAACACGATCCCCCTTCCCTCCACATTGTCAGATAGACAAGAGCTTAATAACATGACATTCACAATTTTTCTAAGAGTTCTATTTTTTCGTTCTGCTATGCCATTTTGTTGTGGTGAGTAAGGAGTAGTAAACTCATGAATAATGCCATTTGATTCATAAAATTCTTTAAGAGTTTTATTAGAGTACTCACCACCTCTATCTGATCTTAATCTTTTTATCTTTTTACCTAATTGATTTTCAGTTTCTACCTTAAATTTAAAAATCATGCTACTAGTTTCATCTTTTGTTTTTATTAAATAGATCTTAGTAAATCTAGAGAAGTCATCAACAAAGAATATATAATAGTTTTTACTTCCTCTACTAGTAGTGTTTTTGAAATTAGTTAGATCAAAGTGAGTTAATTCTAATAGTTTGGTACTTCTAGTCATAACAAGTTCGAAAGGTTTCTTAAAGTACTTACTTACTACACAAATAGGGCATTTATCAATTTCATGTAATTCACATGTATTAATTAGTCTTAAATCTTTAAGTTTTCTAATTAATGTAAAATTCACGTGTCCTAGTCTACCATGCCATAAATCAACAAATTCAACTATGTAGGCAGAACTAGAAACATTTGCATTAATGGAAAGAGTATTAAGTACTAAAAAACCATTTGACAGATACCCCTTACCAACAAATTCTTTGTTTTTTGTAAGGACAACTTTGTCACCTTCCAGTATAATCTTAAGACCTGTCTGATTCAACAGACTCATAGACACATGTTTCGACGTAGGGAAGGGACACACAAAACATTATGCAAACACAAAGTTTTTCCATAAGTTAATTTTAAAATAACCTTCCCTTTTTTTATTACTTTTGCAATAGTCGAGTTTTCCATGAACATGCATTCTCCATCTATAGTGTCCTCGTATTCATGGAGAAGTTCTCGATTGGTGGAGAAGTGTCTTGAGGCTTCAGTATCCAGAATCCAGTCAGTTTTGTTTTCAATTAGGTTGACCTCCTTAACAGTAGTAATGACATCATCATCTTGTCTAGCAAGATTAGCTTGAGGTACAAGTTTTTGTTGTTTAACCTCCTTTTTCTTTGATTGCATTGGGAGGATTTATGTCCTTCCTTTCCATATACATAACCATTCAGCTTCTTCTTCCTGATTTCCCCCTAAGAGTCTTGAACTTTCCCTTTTATGAGGTTCTCTCACTTTGAATTTTATCTTGCTTGGTTGTGTCTCTGTTTACAGTAGAAGATTCAACTAAGTTAGTATTAACTGAATTTAGATTTTTAAAGGTTCACTTATCTTTCAGTTTATTGTCTTCTTCTGTACGCATATGGTTGTACAATTCCTAAAGTTTAAGATCTTTCTTGTTGTGCTTGAGGTGATTTCGGTAGTCATTCCAAGAGGGAGGAAAATTTTCATGTAAAACATTTGCTTGGAGTATTTCACACATCTTCATACCTTTAGATAGAACATTTTCCACCAGATTTTCATACACATGTATCTGTTCCACACCTTGCTTGTTATCTGTCATCTTAAACTTAGGCATTTTCCAATAATGTACTTTTTTTGCCCAACGTCATCTCTACTATAGTGAGACTTCAGTTTTAAGGTTTTAAGCTAAGTCGTGTCCAATTTGCACTACTTCCTGTGTTCTTCTTGTTTTGTAGATCGAGGTGTGACACTAATCGAATTGTCGGTTGCTCCCCAAGGTTAGCACAACTTCGTTAATCTACCATGCACTCGCCAAAAAGTGAATAGAAACAAAACCTTTCTTAAGCTTATAATAAGAGAAGAGAATGTGGAGAATGGAGAAGAGAGATATCAAACGGGATCGAGTTATTTTTGTGATAAAACAAATGGGGAAAATGATTCCAATTTATAGGCGAAGCCAGCCTAAGATTATAAGGCCAAGAATGATCGTTAGAACAGTAAGGGGGAAAGGAATATGATTAATGGATTAAAAAAAAAAGAAACTAAAAATAGAAATGATTTAAACAAACTAAAAAAAAAGAGTAAAAATTTGTTCTCATTTCATATATAACAAAAAAAAAGAGTATAGATTACGGCTTATGTAGAGACATATTGTACCAAAAAGAAAAAATAATTCATGCTTAGCTAATTTGTTTAAAAACAATCCTTATCTTTAATTTATTTTAGAACTTCCCTACTTTGCGAATTAACCCTTATTCTGTATATTTTAAATACACAATGTATATTTTAAATACACAATGTATCTTTTGAATATGAAAGGTACAAATCATAATATACATTATATATACAATGTAGATTCAATATATATAATGTAGATTTTATATTATATATTTATAGAAGTGGAATGAGATTTGAGCTAAACTTCTATTGTCCAATTTATTATGTTGTGGATATAATATTATATTTTATTCGATATATCAATATTTCCATCAATTTTTTTATGATTTCATGAATTCGAGGTTAGTACAACAAGAGGTGAATAAAGATTTTCATTACATTATAAAAAAAAGGTCGATGAAACACAAAAAGTAAAAGGCTAAAGGACTTTTCTCGTATCACATTTCCTTTGACACAGTGAACTATGAAGAAAGCCTCTTTGATATAAAGTCAGGTTTATGAAATCAATTTCCAAAATTCTGAGGACAAGTTTGCTACTACACTAGTTCTTATGCGATATATAGTGATGTATCCAAGAGAGGATTAGGTTGTGTACTTATGCAACATTTTAAGGTGGTTATTTATTCCTCCCAAAAGTTAAAGAACCATGAGGAGAACTATCCTACTCACGTCTTAGAGTTGATAGTGATGTTATTATCCTTGAAGATCTGGAGACATTACTTATTTGGTGAGAAGATACAAATTTTCACAAATTATAAGAGCTTAAAATATTTCTTCACTCAAAAGGAATTAAACATGAAGTAGAGCAGATGGCTGAAGTTAGTGAAAGATTGTGACTAAGATTCTATATCAACCAGGTAGGAGAATGTAGGAGCAGATATGTTGAGTAGAAAGATAACTATCTTAACAACTTTAGTGATTAGATGTCCTATTTGTGTAAAGAGCTTGATTGTACTGAAAAAAAAGATGATTCTTCATCCTTGCTGAAAGAGTGGAGATAGGTTCCATCCCATCCTAGTGATTTAATTCTTGGCAATCCCAAAAAAGGTGTGAAAACCCGTTCTTCACTTAATTTATTTAGTAATCTTGCTTTTATGTCTCAAATTGAACCTTGAAGTTTCAAAGATGGCGTATTTGATGAGTTTTGGATTTTAGATATGGAAGAAGTATTCAATCAATTTGAAATGAAGAAAGTGTAACGTTCAAACCAAATAGGCAAATCATAGACAAAAGAGCTCTAATTGATCAGTTAAGTAACAAGTATGATAGAGTTACTCAAAGGTAAACCTCAATGACTAACTATGCAGTCATATGTTGTACGATTCAAAGAAAATGTCATCCCATCATCAAATCATGCCTCTCATAACACAAAGGGAAATTGCATCTGACTGATTACAAAGGTATCTTAAAATTATAATAAGTCTGCACGAGAATCATATTAGACAACTGTGGAATGGATTTATACAACGAGAGGTGGATAAATCTGGAAGAAAATTAAGCATAAAGATAAGTTCATAAAGTAAGTCTTAGGGCAAGGTTTAGCACCTTGACATCTTATCCAATGCACAAAGCAACCAATGGAAGGCTAGGCGTTTGCTATTTGAGAACTATTATCAAAAGGAACTTCTAAATTGTATCAACTTGAACTTAACTGTTCAAGACAATATAACCTCGATCAAAAGGTTTAGAGGTTTGTATTCTCACACAACAAATTGTTGCAACTCTGAAGCACCTTACAAGATTTAGTTTCCAAATCTAGTTCTATTTAGGAATGTAAGAATTTATTGAACATTTGAGACTAGTGCTCATAATCCTATATGATCTATAGAAGGAAGAAACTTCGACTCTAGAAAGTAAGCCATATCTACCTAAACAAACTACAATACAATTAAGAAAATTGCATTAATTTTTCAAAGAGATCCCAAAAACTGGGAAAAGAAAAAAAAATCCTGAACCATGTGTTTACAGACTCCAAACGTCTCCGGACTTCGATTCTCTGAAATATGCTACAGTTTACTACTCCAGTATGCTTTCAAGCCTATATTTAGGATTCAAAATTAGGGACTACTAAACGATTTTAAAATCCATTGAAGAATTAACACATATATCAGCATTTCGAGAAGGACTGTACAACTTCAGTAATATATAGCGTAATCATTCATCTTAAATTTGAACGTACCTATAGAGGACAAATCAATGAACTCCGTTGTAGTGTCAATCTTGTTCTTGAATAGAGTGGAAACAACAAGGAAATGGGGATAAGAGATAAAAAGGAAATTGAATGATCGAAAGACTAATGAACTGGGAAGGTTTTTTGTTGGCGGGAGAAAAAGGAAACTTATTCCATAGTCGAATGAAGCCCTAATTGGATAATAATGCTATTGTGCGAGAAAATTTCATAAACTAACCAAAAACTCAAAATTTTTTGAGATAGTTGCAAATTTAGCAATTAAATTCAAAATAATTAAGTATTTAGCAACATTTTAAGAAACTTGCAAATATATCAAAAATTTTCAAATTCTATCAATGATATAAGTCTATCACTGATAGACTATGTTGCAAATATTGGTCTATCATTGATAGATCCATACGAGTCTATCAGTGATACAAGACTATTAGCGATAGTTTTGCTATATTTGTAATTTTTTTAAATATTGCTATATTATTAATTCTTATTGTTAAAATGGTCATCAATTATAATTACCCAAAACTTTTACATGACCCAACTATATCTATAAACTTACCTTTTTGTTATTTATATAAGTTATTTTTACTTCTTAGTAACAAATCCTTACCAAACTGTTTTACTTTCGTCTCTCTTCAACAAACCTTTCAACGATCGTCTTTAATGCATGCATCACCAACATTTCACCAAAACATTTATTCTTAACTAACATTGTACTAACAAAAATTGAATGATCTTGAATTGTACCAACAATGGGACAAGAAAAGTCGATCTCAGATATTAAACATTGTTTCCATTCTCTACTCTTCATGTTGTTCTCTAATCATTTCTTCTTAGAGTTTTAGATGAAAATTCTTTTTGTTCATCACTTTCATATTTATTCAGATCCAGTAGAATGGTCTTGAAAACCAAATGACCTTACGGTAAGTTTTCATTTTTGAAGTTTTTTCTTCTAACATTACTTATTGTGTAATAAAATCTACATGATCATTTAAATTTTGTTACATGATCGTGTAGATTTTTGTACATATCATTTACTTTAATCTTAATGATTTTATTAATTAAAACTCTCATCGATCATTTAGTAGGGTTGGACGATCGCATAATATCAATGGCTATGGTTCACATATTTGTACGATTTGGAGGGAGGGAGAATGAAACCAGTCATTTAGAAACTATGTGGGGGTAACGCGAAAGAATTGAAGGTCAAGAATGATATTACTTGTTTCAAACTTGTGAGTATTCTGCACTAAAAACTGAATATCGATTCAGATATATTTGATATACATGTCAAGTGTTGTTATGATCTAAATGTGCTAGCTCCTCCAACTGATATAATTGTTGATGAAGACCTCAACTTTTTTAGAAGGCAGTAAAGCATCCATAATATCATTATTCATATCATTGATACCAAAAGAAAATGATAGGGTTGACACAAATTGTATGTACCGACAATGCAATTATATGATTCCAACCATTCCATCACATGATATTCCATTTGTCTTCATTATGTACAGTATCATTGTGTTGTGTAACTTGGATGACAATAAGAATGAATCTTGAGGTGGTCACAGTTACAAGAGACTTTTGGCCCGCAGTTTGATGAAAATGAATATGGTTACCCAGAAAGAGCTCTATCAGGTAATATTCATGTCCCAACCCCACTTGTTCACATCCCACTCGTGGCGATGTCTTTTGTAGAAATTCGATCCACTGTGCCAACGATGTCATTTGGGGATATATCACAATTGTCGAAGTGGCCATCATATGATGATGTGTCATCATAATCCATCACGATTATTTGAACGATGATGATATAAGGGTTGGTCAAGTTTACTTTTTGAATCATGACTTATCAGTTAAGTAGTTAATACTTGCAATAAGAAAGAATTTTGACTATTGTGTAAAGAAGTTGACGAAAAGTCTATTAACTATGAGATGTTTGATGGAGGAATGCAAGTGCGAGTTCATGTTACTAGAATTAATGGAAGTGATTTATTCAAGTGAAAAAGTATCTAAGTGACAATACATCTATCTTGAAATTAGATTAGGTAATCTTGACATGCCAAGAGTTGGTCCAAATATGAACAAGTGGGTCGTACATAATTGATGATATTCAATGAGATTATGGTGTGAATATAGGCTATAGAAGAGCTTATCACACAAGGAAATATGCATTGATGTTCGCATGAAGGTCACCAAAAGGGTTATATGCTCTTTTCAAATTCTACGGGAAGGTATTAAAGATTGCAAATCTAGGTATAGTATTTGAGGTTGAAATAGAAGATGATCAATACTTTAAATATGTATTTATGGCATTGGCTTTTGCATTAGAATATTCTTCAATTGCATTCGTCTCATTATCGTTGTTGATAGTACTCACCTACACATACTTGAAATTTGTTGTTGATAGCAACTTGTATTGATGTGAACAACATATATTCTATTGTGGACAGTAAGAATGATGCATCTTGGTCTTGGTTCATATCTAATTTGAAGGCATTAGTAGGAAACATTTCAACTTGGTTATTAAACTTAGAAAAATCTTTCATGGAATTGTAAGGTTTTGTATGACAATATTGAAAAACTTCAAAATTTTAGAAATGTAATGACTTTATGTGATTGTTGGACCACACTTCAGCACCGATAGGAATATAATACAAAACCAAAAATATAAACAAATGATAGAGAAATAACTAATTTACAATTTTAATTTTTTTTTTGAAATAGACTCAACGCTTTTTAAATGTCATAACTTATATTTTTGATGTTTTTTAAAGATCACAAAAACTCACATTTTTTACATTTTTAAATGTCATAAAAATTCAAATTTTTGACAATTTTTTTTTGTATCAAGTAAATAACAACTCTTGACATTTTTAAATGTGATAAGCATTGACAATTTTTATGTTTTTTTAACATATCAAGAACATTAGATGATCTTAACATTTTTTAAAGGTCATAAGCATCAACATACTTGACGTTTTTTACATGTCATGAACATTAATTTTACTTGTCAATGTTCATTGTTTAGCACTTTTATTAACGATCATGGACTTCAACATTCTTAACATTGACTTCATGGAAGGTTTTAGCATTGACTTTAATTTTAAAAAATGTCAAGAAAGTCTGTTTTTGTAGTAGCATCTCTTATGCATGTTTCTATTTATTTGTTTGCGTTCCTTTATATCATTAACTTCTTTATTAGCTTTACTGGTGTATAGACATTAGTTATTATTTCTTTTTAACACCCTCTCGTACGATCAAATTTGGGATGTTCATTCTTTTAAAAAAAGTATAATAAAATTTCATATAGGTATTGTGATAGATATTATGGACTTTTATTTGTGTTTTATCATTGATAGAATTTAAAATTTTGCTATATTGTGGTTCATTATGCTATATTTGAAAATACTTTGTAGGAATGAACACCAACATCCGAGAAACCGATTTGAATGACCAAAATTGATCGAACCAACACACGAAAGTCAGTTTTATTGACTAACTGGCCGGGGGTCAATTTTCTTAAAAGTCTTTGAAAACCGATCAACATCAATTGTCAACTGGTCCAAAACCGACTATTATTTAAAAATATATATTATATATATATATGGAAAATTTAGAGGTATAACCTAATTTAGATTCATTATTTTACAATTGTCTTAATTTCAAGATTTTTTTCATCAATAAGATTTTGCTCATATTTTGGACGAATTTAACCTTATGATTAATTTTAAAAAAATAATAATTACGGATTTCATTACATTTAATTATAATTAAAGAGTCAATTGCATATTTGCATTTATTGCTTTTTTTTAAAACTAACATTTTTTAAGTACTAATTATTTAATATTTTATTTGTTTGATTTCTGTTAAATAGAGAATTTTGAGACCAATCACAAATTACCACATCATTTACTAAATTAATGATAAAAAATACAAATAATTAATTTGGAACTAATTAAAAAAATTTACATGTGTCCCAAATTAAAATTGAAAACACAAATTGGTCAATTCCAATGATGCCACATATTTTCATTATGACTGTTGGATGAAGTTAATTATTTTAATCCAATTAAATGTTATTACTTGGACTAAGCTCAATTGAGTCTGAAAATAAGTTTATTTAACCTAAGGACTAAATGTAACACCCAAAATTTAAGGTAATTTTAAATTTAATTATCTTAATTGAATTTAATTTAAGTTAGAATTATTTGAGTGTTATTTTAGATAAATGAAGAGATTTGTTTGTTTTTGTGAAGATTAGAATGAATTGAATATTTATGGAAGAATATCTAATTAATTATGGAAATTGGAAATTTTCTATATTTTTATGGATTGATAAGAGAGAATGATCTTGGTAATTTATTTTGAGTGAGAGTTAAGGATTTTGACTATATATAAATATATGTGTGTGTGAAGTTATGGAAGGATGAGAAAATTATATTATTGGGAATAATATAAGTAGTATGAATAATATAAAATTTTGTTATATTTTGAAAAAAAAAGAATAAAAAGTTGAAATTGATGAGTATTTAATGAGGAGAGAATGTTTGTTTTGGGAAGAGGAAAAGGAAAAAAAAAATGGAAAAGTAATAATAATATATTATAAGTATATTATTATTATTATCAACTTTATTTGAAGAAAAAGGAAAAAAATAATAATAAAAGAAAGAAAAAAGGAAACGGGAATCAAGGGAAAATGAAAAGAAAAAATAATTATAATATAATAATATATTATTATTATTATTTTTATAATGTTTTATTTTTTTTTCTCTTTTCCTATTCATCTTCTTCCGTCCTCTTCTTCTTCAACCTACGGCCACAACCATCTCTTTTCTTCCTTCTCCTTTTCTTCTCCGATTAACTTCACCGCCATCTTCCACCTACAACGAATGTCAAGCAAATTTCATCCAGTTGTCGCATCACCGTTAGCCCGAGTCACTCTGGTTCCGTCACGCCATGCCATTTAAATCTGAATTGATCGGTTCATTGTAGCAAAGATCTATCTGTGTTCGTGGACTGCAGCCATCGTGACTGTCTCATCTCCTTCCTCCGTTTCAATTGACACCAAGCCGATTATGCTCGTGCCGCCGTGTCTCTATTTTTCGCAGAGTGGAGCATTGTCGACCGATCTGTCTTCGTTTGCATCTGTTTTCCGTTCGTGAAGCATGAGCCGAGCCTCACGTTTCGTTTGGGTACTGTTTCTTTAGCATAGGTCACGGTGCACATGCATTCTTCATTTGGTGTTCGCAAACCACCATTGTCTCTGTCTTGTTGTTGGTAGTTACGGTAAGGATGAAATTTATGGATTTTATGGTTATACATTGTAGTTTCCTTGAGTTGTAATGTTGGATAATTGGTTAATTTGTTATTCGATCCTTGAAGGTGTTGGAAGTAGTGGTTGAGTTCTTGGGTTCCACAACAAGTTTTAGGTTTTAGTAAGAATTTGATTCTCCACAATTTGAGTAAGTTGTGGAATTTACATATAGAGTGAATTGAATGGATTAAATTGTTTGTGGAAGTGATTGATTTTTGTTCAATTATGTTTAGGTCGATTCGTTGCACTTTAGTTTGAAAAAGAAGCTTACTAGTTAAGGTAAGGGTTCCTACTATTTGAACTCAATAATAAAATTGAGATGTATTGACTGTATGGATTCTGCTGAACTGAGATGGACTAACTGATATACAAGTTTATATCTGATGACTGTTTGACTATATGGATTTTACTGAACTGAGATGGATTGACTGATACGTAAATTTAGTTATGATGACTGAGCTGAGGATTTTAAATTGATTAAATTGTGGGTTGTTGACTGTTATGTTAATGTGTAGGTTGTGTACTATAGGTTGAATTGACTGAATTAGATTAAGTTGATTGAATTGAGGTGGGTAACACTTATGTATAAGTATAACTGTTTGAGGAATCGTTATGTTAATATTTGATTATGTACTGGTTTGCTTAAATGGCCTATATGTGTGTGGAACTGAAAGAAGGATATAATGGTAGCTTGAACTGTAAATTTAATTGATTGTTTAAATTGTTAGATTTGACTGAGGGAAATTATTAGGTTTATCTATAGGGTAGTGTGCCTTGCAGGTGTCCCACGAGATCACCACCTGATAAGTGCATCATTTGGAGGACTAGACTGACAGGTGCATCTTTCAGGAGCATTAGACTGATATGTGCATCATTCAGGAGCACTAGGCTGATAAGTGCATCCTTAAGGAGCATTAGTCTGATTATGTGCATCCTACGGGATCACAAGACTGTTATGGTGCAAGGTACCTCCGAATAAAATGTTAACAATTTTTACCTCTAGCAGAACCAGTAGTGGGTCTCTTACTGGGTATATTTATACTCACCCTTTTATGTTTAATTTTTTAGACAAGGGTAACACGAGAGGCAGACTGACGAGGGACAAGAAGGATGCGTGACTGTCATATGGGAACCTAGTTTTCTTAAAATTTGCTTCCGCTTATGGTTTTTTAAGAACTTTTGTGATTGAACTGAATTTATGGATAGTTATTTTGTAAACAGTACTTTTAGAATTTTATTGGTTTGAAATAGGGTCCAGACAATGTTTTTTTTTATCGTTATGACTTCAAATAAATTTCACCATATTTTGTGTCAACCAAAGTATTTTGTTTAAAATAATGATTTTCACTTTGATAGAAAAGTTGTGTCGTTACACTAAATATGAACCAAATTCATGTGGTTGAGCTGTGAGACCCGTTTCTAATTTGGGTATAGGAAGTAAAATTCGAATAAGTATTAAAGAAGTTAGCATTTGAATAAATCAACAGAAAGGATTAAACGATAAAATCTTTTATTGTTAAGTATAAGTTTTGCATTTAAGAAGTTAATTCGCAGGGAAGTTTTGAGAAAAGAAGGGTTTGTAGTAGAATCTATAAATCTAAACGCTCTCAAAAGAAATTCTTCACGCAAGTTAAGAAGTGAAGTTTTGACTAAAACGACTAGGCGTTTAGATAGACTTCGCGATAAGAACCAATGGTTTCGCGATGAAGAAGTCTGCAAGGAAGCTTGAAGTTTAAGTTCATGATAAGTGTTCTAAGCGAGTAAAAGTTGGTTAGTTTGTGAGAAAGATTTCTTGTAAAAATATAACCACGTGATAAGGTTATTCGCAAGAAGTGTTAAGTGTTTAATGTTATTTGTTGTATGAGGTTAAGTGAGAAGTAAGGTATGACGAAGGAAATGTCAAATCTGATTTGATAGAGGTTAACGTGCAAGATTAAGAAGTTAAGCATGGTTGGGTTGAGTATTAAATTTACATGTGTAAAGTTTTAAGTAGGAGTTGACAAACTGAGAAGAGTTTATGCATGACTAAGTCAGTTTAAGGACTCTATAAATAAGAGGATTTGGATAACTAAGGAGGGGATGATGAGAGTTTTGTTGAAATGTTGAAGTTCGACTGGTTTAGCCATGCGAGAAGATGCTTGTGAGAAGAAGAAAAGTTTATATGTGTTCAAGCATGATTTATACTGTTAAAGCTTGATTTGATAATTATGATTTCAATGCTATGAAATGGTTTTCAAACTATTAGTTGATTCCTTGAGATGATACTAACTTTTATGTGCACATAAAGAGTCAAGGCCACCATGGGGTGTACGGATTATATGGTGATAAGAAGCTAGCTTATGCGTTGAAAGGGGTGTATAAAGCTTAGTGGCTTGAGCAACAAGGACAAATCTGTATGTTCTCGGATGCTGTAGATACAATAGTCAAATGCGAGGTAATAAGACCAAGCGTAGAGAACGATTCAGGATACTTGATGAAAGGAATGACTGTTAACTAATGTGTGTTTATGTGAAATTGTTATGTTATAAATGAATTTCTTTTAAGCATAAAGAAATTTTTATGTGAAATGATGTTTGAAAAAAATAAAAAAATATTGCAAAAAGGCTTTCATAAAACCTCACTAAGTCTTTTAGACGTACGTTTTAAAAATCTATCTTCCAGGATTAGGCGTTTAGGCCAATATAGAGAAGAAGGTTGAAGGTTTTGTCTCGAGGTAATTCAAGGCGTTTTGGAAATGGTTAAGACTTGTTTTTTTTTGTTAAAGTATTGTAATAACATATGAAACGCTTGTTATTAATAAAGTTTACGTTTACTTTGCTTGGCGATTCTTGTTCTCCGTTGCGTTTTGAGTGTTAATAGTTTAAAAGGAGTTGAGAATAAGATTTTACGATAAGAAAATTTCAAGGTTGTAAAAAACTCGCATCCTATTCCTACTACTTCGGTGTTATCGTCTGCGACATTGGGTGTGACAATTTGGTATCGAAGCGATACGTTCTTAGGGAAAGAATAAATAAATTCGGGTTGAGTGAGCTAAAAGTTGAATATTTGTTGAAAGATTTGGAACAACAATGGATTCAAAAGTTTATTCTGTAAACCCTGGCGTTTTATTGCCACTATCTGAGGGAAATTTTGGAATAGAAAGGTTGAAAGCGTTAGGAGTCACTGAGTTTGACGGAACAACTAAACTGAAAAAAGGTAAAAAATGGCTACGGACATTGGAGAAGTGCTTTTGCGTTATGCAGTGTTCGGAAGAAAGAAGGATGGATCTAGCTACATTTTTATTATAAGAAGAGGCTGAAGACTGATGGATCTTGGAGGAAAGAATTTAAGGGAATATTTAAGGAAAAATATTTTTCAATGGCGTATATAGAAGCAAAAAGAGATGAGTTCCCCTATTTGGAATAGAGAAGACTCTCAGTTGCTGAATATAAGAGGAAATTCACAGAATTGGCAAAATACGCCTTAATATTAATTATAGATTAGGGAGAAAGATGCAGATGTTTTGTAAATGGCTTGCGAGAGGACATCAGGACACCTATTGTGGCAATTTTAATAAGGAGTGACTACTGTCACGTGGTTAGCGTTTCAACTAACCGTACGTGCGGCACTTGGCTAGTATGTTTGCCCCGAGTAGCCAAGTAAGCCATTTGGAAGGCTAGTGCACCAAGTACTATGATGATATTTGGCAGCGGAAGATGATTAGTGCACTAGAGTCATTTATATTTAAGGAGGGTTGTAAGACACGAGAAAAGGTTAGAGGAACAAAGGAGCCGAGATAAACATTTCTTAGAATGATACCTTACATTCCAAGAATGAAATAGTACACATTGGGTACAAATATGTAGTCCCTTGCCAGGGGGATGCCATTTGCAAGAGGACTAGAATGTGGCAAGGTTACCTTGCTTGGCTAGGAGATGCCAATTTGCAAGGTTGCAAGGTCGAGTACAAATGAGGCCCTCCCCAAGTATTTATAGACTATCTCCACCGACCTTGGGCCTTAGAAGGTCGGCCAAGGAG
>JBBPDI010000009.1:12468028-12482229 GCA_037974545.1 Cucumis variabilis | reverse complement strand
GTGGAGTGTACACACAGTTAACGAATATTGATTAATGTGGTTAATGAGTTTAGCCAATTAATCTCATATCGTTGTAGTTTCTTATCTATAGGTCCATAAGGTCCCCTACCTAGCTCATAAAGGATAATGAAATTTATTTGTATTGGTTGTAATTTGAAATGTTTAAATGTACTTTGGGAATTAATATAATGTGTGGTGATACATTATAATATAAAATTTATTTTTTAATTAAACTTTATTATACCAAATATAAATGATTTTTTTTCAAATTGTTATTTGGTTGTTTAACATCTCAAATATAAAAGATCGTGAAAAAAAATCTTGGGATATCGAATTGTCAAATCTAATGACCGTGTACCAAAAATATTGCCAAATCTAATCGATCGTGTTCCAAATCTAAATGATTGTGTACTAAAAATCTAAAAAATAAATCGTTTAGATTTAGTTACCCAAATTTAAATGATCGTGTACCAAATATAAATGTTCGTGTCCAAATCTAAATGATCGTGTAACAAAAATCTTAAAAAAATCGTTTAGATTTGGCTATCCAATTTTAAACGAACAGATTGTGCCAAATCTAAACGATCGTGTATAAAAAAATCTTGAAAAAAATTGATCGTGTAGCAAAAAAAAAGCCGTTTAGATTTGGAACGATGAAATCTAAATGATCGTTTAGGAAAGAATAACCAAATTCAAACTATCATTTTTCAAATATATTAAGTGCACTAGATGCTCATTAAATAAGGGGAATTTTTTATATTTCCCATTGTGGGCCTATGAGCTTTTTTCATTTTCGAAATTGTTCTATAGAGTGGGGATAGTTGCAAATTTAGCAATTAAATTCAAAATAATTAAGTATGTAGCAACATTTTAAAAAATTTGCAAATATAGCAAAATTTGACGAATTCTATCAATGATATGAGTCTATTAGTGATACATGTCTATCAGCGATAGTTTTGCTATATTTGCAATTTTTTTAAAATATTGCTATATCCTTAATTATTATTGCTAAATTTGCCATCCATTATAATTACCCACAATATTTTGTGGCTTTGTTATATTTTTTAAAAGACCTCTAAATTAAAACTATAGCTAATGTGAGAGTTATTCATTTAAATATGATTTAAATGAAGTATTAATTAAATATAATATAATTAATTATTAACTTAATTATTTAAGGGAATTTTTAAAAATAACAAAAATTACAAAATATGTACAACATATAGCAAATTCTATCATTGATAGTCATTGATATGCTATAGTGATAGAAACTATCATTGATAGAATCTAAAATTTACTATAACTTGTAAATATTTTGATTTATTGCTATTTTTAAAAATGCCCCATTTATTTATTTATTTTAATATTAATATTAGATTAATATTAATTTATTAAAAATAGGGAATGTGAGTGGTTTTTCTACGTTCCCATATTCTCTCAACTTTTTGAAGACGAGGGAGATATGAGTGTGACAAAAATACAGAAGAGTTATGTGACTTTGCGCTCTCTGCAATCTTAGCTCAAAGAATAGGGAGGTTTCCAAGTGGTGGTGCCCAAAATTGGTGATTGGTAGATACAGAGTCGTCAACGAACATAAGTGTTCTTCCTCTTCTTTGTATTTTTTTTAAGAAGCATGCGTAGCCATAGTAATTTTAAATCTCAATTAAATTGAGTTAAGGTCTCTATTAATCTTCCGCTGCATAGGGCTCTCATCCCTTCAATTGGTATCAGAGCCATCTCAATTTTAGTTGGGAATTTAAAATTTTTCCATTGATTTGGTGGGATCTTGCATTATAAAAGTAAATTTTGCATTTGAATGTTTCTGTAAATTTTTGCCATAGATTTAATGTTTTGATAGGATCAAAATATAAAGGCCTTTGTGTTTTTTGGGCACTTTAGTTTGAAAATCTTGTAATTTAGAGTCCAAAATTGGATTTGAAAAATGGTACCAATTTTGCTCAAAATGGACCACCAGAGGGCCTCTAATTGGTAATTTTTTGGCACGCATAGAAATCGAGGCAGAAAAACCCTTCATGTAGTGTCTAGAAGTTGAAGAAGGGTTGACGTCAGATGACATCATTGTGATGTCAGCAACATAGAGGAGGTGCAACTGACTGCTCGGGGAGGCGTGGTTGATGGCTTCGAGGTTTTGCTCGTGGTCGACTCCGATTCAAGGTGGTCAACTCCACCATACTTGATACACTACTTCCTACAAGACAACTTTAGAATTTAATTAAACTTTTCCCACTAATAGTTACAAGTCTACACTTATGCCAAACAGATATTAACCACAAGGAAATTTCCTCTTGAAAGGTTAAACTTGTACCGTACAAGGTTTACCACAGCAAAGTATCCAAACATACTGCCAAGAATTGCTCACACATGATCGAAAAATCATGCGGCTGAGGTTGGCTCATAGATAGTGAAACTAGGGGGCCAAAAACAGCTCGCACATGTTCAAAAAATCATGTGGTCGAGGTTGGCTCTCCCATAGTCATGTGACCAAGATCAACTTACGCATGTTTGAGGAGTCATGCGACAAGACTTAGCTCACGCATATTTAGCACCTATATTAATGGCAACCTTTCTCCAGTGAAGTTTTAGTAGAAAAAGCTCAAAAGTTAGTGCAACTTTTCCCTCAATAACTTATACTTACTCCAGTCAAGACACCAACTTGACCTTACTCAACTTAGACCTATACTCGAGCTCAATTTGAACTTCCACCTCTTTTTTCTAAGAAACCTATCGTCGATACTGATTGGTATCAGACTACTCAACCTTGACTTAAACTCACTCCTCTTCTCCTAAGAAACTTATGTTCTGATACCATCTGTCACACCCGCTCCTTTGCAGTTTCATGCGACTAGAAGGAGGCATGTCGTCTAGACATTCTATGCGAGGTTTTCATTGAACAACGCACTGAAACACCTTGTAAGCAAAACTTCTCATCCAATTTTCATTGTAGAGACCCAACTTGAACTCGGAGGACCCTTTCAACTCATGGCAATGGAACACCAAATTAACTAATCTTAACTTAATTGCCTAGCCTTTAACTAAAACTACTAAGCGATAATCATTAATGAGATACAAAAGTAACACAACAAAAAGATAATGAAACACAACTTTGCTTTTATTACTTGGTTAAACTCTTTTACATTTTCTTTTTCTTCCTCGCAAGCCATTTAATGAAAACCTAAGTTCTAAGCTTTAGGTCTGTCTTCCTCCACTGGGATGTCACTCCTCGCGTCAAGGTGTTTAGGAGTATAAGAAATTCTTTCTTATCCTTCTCCTTGACCGTCCAACAATCCATCTCCAAGATAAAACTCATCCCACACACAAAAATGGGATGTTGATGTCCTTGGACGTAATAACTTGAAACCATCAGAACTCGAACAACTTGATCAGCTTTCTCGCATCGCAATCCATCTTAGCTATTCTTAATTGGCCTCAACTCTTGATTACCTGAGGGAGGGAAGCTTAAACACATAAGTCAAATAATTAGTGAGTAAGAGTTTTAGAAAACCTTTTTAGGAATATAAGCCAAACACAAAATATTTTCATTTCTCAAAAACATCTACGAATGCCTTATTTCACAAATCACCGAAATCTCACACTAGCTCCTCTTATTCCTTTCCACCAAGAATACGAATCCTTCCTTTTGCCAAGCCTAATGTGATTCACTCTCTACTAGTATCTTGCGATTGAGCTACTATGATGTTCACTCAATCCACAACATTTGGAAAGTTCATTCCTTTTCTTGTTGCATTGGTCGTCGTCATTCACATTGTGCGCATACCATATAACCATTGCTTACTTGATAAGAATAAGGCTAATGGTTTGCATGCATTTATCACAATCAACACATAGGAAACAAGCATTTTCTCTTTTCAAACAACAACAATAACATAAAAATAACAATAGAGATACTGAGCGAGTTAAGCATAACTCAGACTCAGAAGGAATCAATTTGAGAAAATATTTATAAAACATTAGTTCACAAATTACCCTCGCAGGAGTTTATTATTTAAAATTGTGATAGTTTAAGAAAATCACTCACGCAGGAGTGTAGAGTTAAGAAAATCACTCACACAAGCTTATCCTTTCTCCCTTGAATGCTTCTTCTCGCCTAGAGTTCTTTCAGCAACAACTCTACTCTTTGCATTCTTTTGACAAAACTTCCAAATTGATAGCACTTTCCTTAAGGCTTCTACCCATATTTATATGAATTCTTTGGACCAATTACTTTCTTTACCTGCTAGCTCAAAATTGTACTTTACACGTCTCGTTCTATCGCTTTGCTGCACTATGCAGCCAAACCATACCCAACATGTAAGCCAACACTTAACTCCCAATTTTACATTTCCTCGAGACATATACTTTATCATATGGGGATAATAATCCCATTCCTTAATGTCTCTCTTCTTCAACAAGACTCCCTTTCTCAGTTCTAGGCCTCACATATTTTAATGGTAGTTTTATCATTATCCCTTCTTTAGTTGAAAAAGTTATTTAGATCTCTGATGTTACTTCCATAGCTGTTTGATTTGTTTAAAATTTTTAACAACTTTTTGAATTTTTTTTTGTAAGCATAGCTATGGAATAATTTATGTTATCATAAAAAACTTTATCCTTCGTAGGAGAATCTTTATCATTAATGGATTGAAATTCAACTCCTTTTCCTTTCTTATCTTCTTTGTCTAAGATAGATATTTTGAAGGTATGTAGCGAACCAAATAATTATTCTAATTACAATGATTCAATATCATGGCCCTCTTTAATTGCAGTTACTTTCATATGAAATCTTCTAGGTAGAGATCTTAGAACTTTTCCCAAAAGTTTGGATTCAAAGGTCCTTTTTCCTAGGACAAAGGATTCAATAGTAATATCTAACTCTAACATTCAATTCTGTACTCGATTCATCTCTATCATTCTCAGAGATTCAAATTTTGAGCTCAATAATTGCAGTCACAATGTCTTTACTTTTGAAGTTCCTTTATAAGCAACTTCAAGAATTTTTCACGCTTCTTTTGCAGATGTACTGTGTTTGTTAATTTAAACTCTAATCAACTCCAATATAGATAGTATTAAGAGCATGAGAGTTTCCAAAAGAAGCTTGATCTTCAACATCAGTCCATTCTAACTCTAGTTTAGTTGTAGTTTTTTTATCAGCAGTAATAGTAGGTGGTTCCCATTTAATGATGACAGTTTTCCAATATGCATAATTTATGTCATTAAGAACTGGTGGTCGAGTAGTAGGTCCTCCTTTAATTATATCCATCTACACGAAACCTGCTCTGATACCAATTCAAAGAGTAAAATAGTACAATTTTCCTTTCTCTGTTACTTTAGTTAGCAACTAGTGAAATAGCTAAGGGAATAGAATGATAAATAACACAATAACATAGATAACCTAGTTTGGTAAAAACACACCTACTTCTGAAGAGCTTTTATAGCTTAGATAGGTAGATTTTATTAAGATTTAAATGAGTATAACATTGCAACAATCTAGAAGACACTCACTCCCTCGAATTGTGAATTGAATCTAATAAAGATGGTCAGGCTCCCCTGAAGAAGTAATTGAACCTATATCAATTTACTAAGTCTTCTTTAAATCTCTTATCATGGATACACTTTGAGTTGTCTACGAAGATATCAAGCAATCTTCATATAATATCTATAAAGGTAAATAACTTACCTTTGCAAAGATTCTTCACGAAATAGTAGCTTGGGTAAACGTCTTCGAAGAATAACTTGAAGAACAACGACCTTTCCTTCTTATAATATGGAAGAACTTCGAAATGGACAAGGAAAAGATCTTTTGAAGAGAATTCAATTGAAACTTTTTACTGGTTGATGAAAACCTTCTCCATGATGGAAAGAAACTTCTTAAATTATCCTTTAATGAGAGAAAGAGATGTCAACTAAAGGATTAATAGTATTCCTAAAGTTTAGGAAGATATTTGTTCTTTTTTAAAATAAAAAGAAACTAAGTGAATAATTGTAAAAAAAAAACGTAACATAATCCATTCTTTTTGACTTTGGTAGAAAACATTATTATTACTAAATGACAAAATAATAATTAAATATATTTTGTTTTTTTGTTTTATTATCCTTTTTTGAAAGAATGATTGCACATTACAAATTTTTGAAATTTATATCCTAAAACTCGTTGTTTGTAATCATATTCTATTCAATAAAAGTTGTTATTTAGAAATTGAATACTATAATCTTAAAACCAATAAACTAAGTCCCAAGGCTATTTTTGAGTAAACATAAACTTTATGTAGAGAGATAAACGTGGATCAAGTTCGAGTATATAACCTAAATAGTTTATAGTATATGAATAAAAGTTGGATGCCTTATTAAGAGAAAGTATGGATGTGGCGTGCTTTGTAGTTAGTACAAACGAGATGATCCTGAATCGTCCATGTAGAGACATGAAATTGGGAGCATCCTATGTAAAGTATTTACATAAGATTGAACCATGAAATAGTGACTTTTACGTTATAACGTCGTTTATTATTTAAAATTGACTATCTCAATTATTGATGACCTAGGTAACTTAATCTTAACCCCGAGCCAACTATGAACTTCTGTTCACATGAGATTATCCTAAGATTTGCATTGGAACAATAAGCCTCCCATTTCAAGGGTAAAACTAGGTGGATAGCTAGGGACATAGGGTGCAAGATAGAATTCACTCATGATCTCATTAGAGTCAGAAGATAGGTTGTTTCCCTATGCATTATATCCAGGTCTTGAACAAGGGGACCCCACCCTCTCATTGGCTCGAGAGGGATTTGGTTTATAGGTTGAACCTTAAACCAATTGTTCAATAGTGGATCAGTGGGACTTAAGGAGCAAGATGTAGTCTCGAGGGTAAAATGGTAATTTGACCCAATCGAGGTTACAAAAAACCTGTAAAGGATTACATTATTGATCATGGTTATATCAAATGGACACAAATATATCTATAGTGAGGAGAGTGCAACTACGAAACTTTAGTGGAAAGACCCATTAGTTAACGAATGTTGATTAGCTTGTCTACAAGAGTTTAGTCGGTTAATTTTAGATCATTGGAGTCCATGATCTATAGGTCCATTAGGTTCCCCTACTAGCTCATATGGAATAAACTTAGATCAATATGATAGAATGAGTCGAATTGTTCGATTTAGGTGAGGAGAGAGAAACTAACAAGTATATGTGATATAACCATCGATTATTAGATTAGAGATAGAGCTTTATGTTTAGATAGGATTTACATACTAAAGATATGAATACAAATTCATACTCGAAAGCTCGAAAATATTGGAAATAGTCAAAGTTATAAAAAGTCAAAATATTGACTTTGACTTTGAAAAGTCAATCTTTGACCTAAAATATATTCAAATATCATTTGCATTTAAAAAAATGAATGTGGATTCATGCTCAATAGGTCAAAATTAGTTAAAATGGACAAAATAGTAAAAAATCAAAATGTTGACTTTAGGTTTGAAAAAGTCAAACTTTGACTCTAGATCAAATGACCATTTTACCCTTTGACTAAAGTTATTGGGTAAATCCAACGTTTTGTTGGATAATTCCACTAACTCTAGTGGACTAGGTGTTTTCTTTTGGTAAAGACAAAAAGTCCATTAGAGAAAGTAGACTTTGAGTTGTTGGACTTTAGTGTTGCATGGACATTGAATTTTGCATGGATTTTTCTTATAAATAGGCCCTTTCAACTAATGTGATGGGTTGGACTACTTGGTCTCTCTCAAGAATTTTAATTCTCTTTTTATCTTCACTTATTTAAGAAAAATTAGAAAGCCTAAATTTTCTTCCATTTCCATGTCTCTCTCTCTAGTTCTTTCTTCTAATGGGTCCTACAACCCGGTTCTAAGTTTGGAAGATAGTCGGTCAACTATATTGGTTGTTCGAAAAAAATCGAAGCTTCAAATGTAAGTATTCTGAAAACCCTAATTTTATTTTTTTCAGTTTAGGGTTTACTTGTTAATTAAGTGTAATTAAGGTAGAATTTCGATCCAGTTTCTACAGTACATGTCTAATTTCTATCACAAATATCTGCAACTACATAGCTTGGAGGCCTAATTCCCATTGCATATAACCTCTCGATCTCAGCCTTCCTTCAAAATTCCATCGATCAATTTTTCATTTTCATCAATGGTGGATTCAGTTATGTTCAATGCTTCTGCAAGTTTTATAACTAAATTGGTCTCTTTCGCACTCCGAGAGATTGGGTCCTTGTTGGGAGTCAAAATGAGCTCGACAAACTCCAAAACACTCGTTCAACCATTAAAGTTGTGCTTCTCTTTGTAGACGAGCAACAATCCAAGAGCCATGAAGTCAAGGATTGAATTTTAAAGCTTAGGGATGTTTTTTGTGACATTGATGACTTTATTGACGAGTTCTCTTATGAAATCGTGAGAAGAAAAGTTCTTATGAAAGATAGAACAATCACCAAACAAATACGTATCTTCTTCACCAAATCTAACAGATTGCTTTTGGTTTTAAATTGGGTCAAAGGATTTAAAATGTTAAGAAAAAGCTAGATGGTATTATAGCTGATAAAGCTCGTCTTCACCTTTTAGTGCGTGTGAGGCAGGTATGAGATAAGGAGCCAAGAGGGGGAAGTTATTGGTAGGGATGAGGATAGGAAATCTATTATGGATTTTCTATTGACTACCAACAACATCATAAAGGATAATGTTAAACTTGTTTCCATTTTTGGTATGAGAGGATCAGGAAAGACAACACTTGCTTAAGTTGTCTATACTGGTGAACAAATGAACGATTGTTTTAAGTTGAAATTATGGGTGTGTATTTATAAAGAATTTGATATCAAAGTAATTGTTGAAAAGATTTTAAAGTCTATTACGAAAACAAAACACGAGTTCCTTTAGTTGGATATGCTACAAAGAATGCTTCAAGAGAAAATTGATGGGAAAAAAATACTTGTTGGTCATGGATGATGTGTGGAATGAAGACCATGAAAAATGGATCGGTCTCTTTTCAAATGGGTGGTGCAAGAGGAAGTAAGATTTTAGTGACAACTTGTAAGCTACAAGTTGCACAAGCTTCTGACAAGATTTCTAATGGGTGGTGCAAGAGGAAGTAAGATTTTAGTGACAACTTGTAATGTACAAGTTGCACAAGCTTCTGACACGTTTTGGTTTCATCACTTAAAAGAACTTGACAAGGAAAACGCTTAGGCATTATTTAGAAAAATGACATTCTTAAACAAAGAAGAAGAGCTTGAGAATTCAAATTTGGTTAGAATCGATAAAGAGATTGTAGCAAAGTTGAAAGGTTATCCCCTTGCAATAAAAGTAGTTAGGCGTATGTTATATTTCAAAAACAAATAAATGGATTGGTTGTCGACAACAAACTTGACTCAGTTTTGCAACAAGAAAATCAAATTCAACAAATATTGAAGATAAGTTTTGACTACCTTCCACCTAATTTGAAGCAATGTTTTGCGAACTGTACTTTGTTTCCCAAAGATTATGTGTTTAGAAAGGATGGATTGGTAAAACAATGGATGACATGAGGTTTCATTTATTAAAAAGGGTAATTGAATATGTGATTGACAACTATTTTAAAGAGTTAGTGGGGAGGTCATTCTTTTAAGACATAAGAAAAAAGAAATGGGGAGACTTCAAGTACTTTAAGATGCATGGTTTGTTACATGATTTATGATTTTGCGGGTTCGATAGGAGAAAATGAATGTGTGATTGTAAGTGATGATGTTGTCCATTGAGAAAAGAACTCGACATGCCTTATTTATCTTAAACAAGAGGCCTACAAGGGAAGTTGTATCAAAATGATTCACTAAGGTAATGAGTTTGAGAACATTGGATATCGGTAGTCATGCTTCTTTTCGTTCTTTAAGAACTTTATCACATAAATCTTTTTCGATTACGAATATTGAATTTGGATAGATATTGTTGTCATTCTACTAAGTTTATTAATAAGTTTAAACATTTGAGATATCTCAATATTTATGGTTTGAATGTAAATTTCCTTCCCAATTCTATTACCAGATTGTATAATTTGGAAACATTTATCCTTCGCTGCTGCCTTTGGCTAAGAAAATTGCTAAAAGATATTAACAATTTGATCAATCTTATGCATCTTGATATTTATGATTGTTGCAGTTTGACTTGAATGCCAAAAGGATTATGTGAGACCCGAGCTTGATAGGGCAAATTTTGGAAATAAGTATTTTGTTTAATTGCATAGGCTAGGCGTTTTAATGAAGAAAAAGTTCTCTAAAGCTAGATGATAAGAATAGGGGTTTTTAAGTTCTTCGTGGGGAGAAGAGTGATGCGAGTAAGATAGCCTAGGGGATATGAAACTTATCGCGGACAAAAATTATACGATGAAAGATAGGGATTTTCTTAGAAATTTCCTATTAGCAATTAATTAGTGTGTTACATTGCAAGTTTAAGTTTAAGCATATGTTCATAAGAAAAATTGAGCTTACATGTGTATACCACTTGTAAAAGCTGGCAAGCTATTAGGAGATTATAGATGACTAATTTGCTTGGATGGTAGCATAAATAGAGGAAGACAACAGAATGTTAAGAAGTTGCTCTGAGAATCTGTGAAGAAAAGTGAAGTGTTACTCTGCTGAGAAGAAGAGCCATTAAGAGAGAGGAGAAGTTGGAATCTGGCCAAAGGAAACCATGTTTTCGTGAGTGAATCTCAAAAGTAGTTGTATATTTAAAAGCTTTCTTTAAATTTCAGAATGCTTTATAAATTATTTTTTTTAATGAAAGCATGTGTTTGAATTCAAGTAAAGTCTATGTATTTCAAATGAATATGAAATTGTGTTCAAACTTTAGTCTTGTTCTTGTTATTGAGTTAACTGTTATGTGTACATAAAGAGTAAAGACAACCATGTGGAAAAGGTCTGCATGGTGAAGTAAGATGGGACAATGCATAAAAGATGTGTATTGCGCTTTGACCTAAGCAACGAGGAAGAAGCCATGATATTCCCAGATGATGTTTATAGTAGTCTAAATGAGAGGATGATGAGTCTTAGCATAGGAAATTGTTTCAGATTTCTCGAAGAAAGAACATAAAGACTAATGAGTGTTTATGCAATATGATGTATTTGTGAATTAAGGTGATGAACTTGTTGAACTAAAATGTTTTATGCTATATGGAAAGTTCTTAAGAAAGGTTTTCCTTAAAACCTCACTAAATCTTTTGACTTATGTTTTAAGTTTTTATTTCCTAGGTTTGAGACATTAAGGCTATACGAACATGCGTTAAAGCTAAGCTGGAAAAAGGTGAAGTGTTGCTAAGTGAGGAAGCTTGGCAAGGCGTGTAGTTTATGTTTAAATTGTTTAGAGTTATTTTGAAAAGACTTTGTTTGTAAAGTTTGGTGTAGAACTCATGATTTGAGTTAATAAAAGTTTAAGTTTATGTTATTATTCGCTATGTTATATTTCTTTAAAGCTAAAAAGGAATTAAGGATGTACTCGACAATAAAGCCAAGTTTCAAGACTCAAGGACCTAAAGTTGAGCGTTTTGGCGTTTCACTTTAGAGGCGCTGGGACTCCTCAAGGTCATGTTGTGTATCGCATGGCAAGTTTAGATGCTTGCGGGACGAGGTGTAACAGATTAGGTGGGGTGACTAGCCTTCAGACAATGAGTATGTTTGTATTAGAAAAGATTAAAGGTGGTGATTTAAGTGATTTGAATTAACTTAAAAGCTTGAGAGGATTATTGATTATTAAAGGTTTACAATTTTCACAACTGCTGATTTAAAAAATGTAAGCTACTTGAAGGAAATGTATGGAATTCCAAAGTTGGAATTACACCTGGACATAAAAATGGACCATGAAGATGCCATAAATGATGGTGATGAAGATGATAAGGGAGTTTTGGAGTGTTTAAAACCACATTCAAATGTTCACAAATTGATTATAAAAGGATACAAAGGAATGAAGTTATATGATTGGTTTTCTCCTAATTTCCTGGGTGGTTTGGTTAGCGTAGCGCTTTCACATTGTGAAAAATTTGAGCTATCTCTTATAGTGTGATAAATTTCCATATCTCAAGCATCTTCTTCTTGGATACTTACCTAATATTGAATACATTGATATAGAAGCAATTTTGTTCCCTCATCGACAACATTTTTTCTAGGAAAATTGTATTGAGTGGCACAATACAATTATGTATTAGCAATATTAGCACCAACCTTTTCAATTTTGCAAATATAGCAATTTTGATATTTTCTGTTTTAATTTTTTTCATTATTCCAAAAATACCCTTCTCTAACCTTCCACTATTTTCTCTTCCTCTTCCGTCACTTTTTCGTTTTCCTTTTTGTTTTCTTTTTCGTTCTATTTTTTATCGATCTTCCTCTTCCTCTTCCGTTACGTTTTCCTTTTCTTTTTCTTTTTCGTTCTATTTTTATCGATCTTCCTCTTCGTCTTCATTGTTTTCTCCAATTTCCATCGTTACGTCTCTTCTCCTCAGATCCTCTTCTCCACCGTTCTTGTTCAGGTATGTATTTCTTCCTATATTATTTTTTAAAGCCCTTATTTTCTTTCTTTTTGAATCGATCATCATCTTTTCTTTCTTTTTATGTGAATTGATTATCATCTATCATAAATTAAGGCTACAATTTGTTCTTCCCCATCTCTTTTATTTATTTTTTTATTTGTTCCTCATCTCTTTTACCGAATGGGCATTGCAGAGTTTGATTTTTTTTATTTTAAATTTGTATCAGTTTTTTACGTCAATGATTTGATGTACTTATATTATATGTATTAGTTGGTTAATACACTTACTACGTGTTTTTTATTCTCTCAAAATGAATGCAGTTCATTGTAGTTATGGTTAAGCTTGCAGTCAATGTATTTCATAGTGGTCAATGGGATGAGCAACAATGTTATGTGGATTATAAAACAAATTGTGTTTTGGTTGATGGAGTGATATCATCATTTGATTCTTTTGTAAGTGTGTTTATATATTTCTTTATAATAGTGAATTGTTGATATATTGTATTAAAGTGTAACGGTTATTTAATACACTGATGATATATCATAATTTTTTTGTTCAGGTTAATCCTGTGAGTGAAGTTGAATTTCAAGTAGTTGATGAAGGCAAACTTTTTTTAGTAAAGTTGAATTGAGCTGCAGTTGTCTTTTTTGGGATTTAGAAGAAATTCCATGTGCTCATGCTCTTATTGTTATTCGTAGCCTTAATTTGGATCCTTATGCATTCGTTTCACAGTATAATTATGCTAGTATACTGTCTGCAACTTATTGTGGATTAGTTCGTCCGATTGGCAAACATACTAATTGGAGTGTTGTGGAGGTGAATGAGAATGTATTGCCTTCGGTATTTAGACGTTCAGCAGGAAGGCCTCGAAAAAGAAGTATCTCTTCTATTGGTGAAGTTTCAAAGAGCACAAAATGCAGCCGTTGTAAGAGAGTCGATCATAATATTAGGACTTGTACATTTGAACCCATTTGAACAGTTTAATTGTTTTGAAATTTAGTAATTATCAATGATGTCACCCCCCCTCCCGGACTACCTGTTAGCTTAGACCGAAACATTCTCATTCACCTCCACAACACTCCAATTAGTATGTTTGCCAATCTGACGAACTAATCCACAATAAGTTGCAGACAATATACTAGCATAATTATACTGTGAAACGAATGCATAAGGATCCAATCCAAGTAGTGAAAAGCTTTGTCTGTCGGCTTCACACCCCCTCCCAGACTACCTGCTAGCCGACAGATAAAGCTTTTCACTACTTGTAACTGTCGACCCTGCTGAAAATGTCAATCTAGTATATAAACTATTGTATATGCAACATAACACAGTGGATCTTATCCTAATCATATACATACATGAAGTGTAGTCCAAAATAACAGATTACACAAGTAAACCAGGTGACACCTCAACCAAAAACATAATTAACAAAGGTTTATACAACCACAACACCTAAAGCTTACATAAACCTTAGAGTATCTATATCAGACCAAGATATAGACATCATGACATAACAGACTCTATGTACAACTCTAACCATGTACTGACAATCGATATCGCAGCTTCGGTAGACTAAGGCAGTCTATCAGGCACCAGAAACTCGAACTCTACCTGTAAAGTGGGTAAAACATTTTGGAAGGGGTAAGCTATGAAGCTTAGTGAGTGACTCAGTTTAAAACTAA
>JBBPDI010000009.1:12447357-12462368 GCA_037974545.1 Cucumis variabilis | reverse complement strand
TATGATTTAATTAATTATTAACTAATTGATTAATGGTTAATTAATTAGTAGATTTAAAATTTCTATTAATTTAATATGTTTAAAATTAATAGAATTCCATGATTCTCTCCTACTCAAAGAGGGAAAGATAGTTATAAATATCTAGAAGAAAATAATTTTTTTAATTAATTCAATAAAAAATCCAATGTTCTTGCTCTCTACAAAAAGAAAATAGTTTCTCCTTAAACATTTTTCTCATCTCAATTTGTTTCCAAAAACCAATCTCATCCTAGAGGATAGGAAGGTCTCCGATGAGTGGTGTCCCTGTTCGCACGAGATTTTGGAAGAAATTTGATCCGTGGAGTTGAACTTGAGTTGATATTGTATTTTTGTTGATTTGATGGGATGTGGTTCGATTTCTAGAATTTGATCCTCTGATTCTCCCTCGATTGGATGCTTACGCTTGATTTGAGGAAGCAGAGCATGTGATGTTCTTGAAGTTGGAGTCTTGAAAGAAAGTTTGTATCTTCAAAAAAGCTTCAATCTTCAAGGACGATCAGTTTCATGAGTTAGGGAGTTTTCTAGCTCTTAGGAGAATTCTCTCTAAACCTTTTGGAATCATAAATTTTCAACACTTAAAAATGAGGAGAACTCCTCTATTTATAGAGTTCTTTAGTGGACTTTATGGGATTGAGCCTAGTTGATCCATAGACCAGACCCATGAACTCAACCACGTGGACTTGGGTCATATTTAGCACTTGAGCTCAATTAAGCTTATTTTTGGGCTCAATTGAACTTAACCTAAGTAAATAATATTGAATTGAATCAAAATAATTAACTTAAACCAACGGTTATGATGAAAACATGTGGCATTATCAAAATTAGCCAATTTATATTTTTAATTTTAATTTGGGACACATATTAATTTTTTAATTAGTTCCAAATTTAATTATTTACACTTTTCATCGTTAATTCAGTAAATGATGTGACAATTTATGCTTGGTCTCAAAATTTTCTATTCAACAAAAGCCCCCTTTTTCGAGATTTATACACATATGTGGGTGAATGAATCTTGAAAAAAATAAATTTGAAGTCAAGATACGAGCAATTTTTTTCTTTTTGCTAAATTCAACATATCAAATTAATCAAACTATGAATTTAGTACACGAGTTTGATTTAAATTTGAAATAAGTGTTGGAATATGACCAAATCTTAATTAATTTGAGAAAAGTTCAAGGTTTTATCAGCAATTTAATTTGATTTGAGGATTAAAATTTAAATTTGATTTTTTAAAAAAATAAAATTTGGAACATAACCAAAATTTTAATTTGAAATAAGGATGAAGTTTCTACCATATCATAATTTGTCTTGAGGATGCAAAAGAATTTGAAATGATCAATTTTAATTTGAAATAAAAATGAGACTCTCAATTTTGAGATGGCTCCGATTTAAATTTGAGATAAAAAAGAAAGTCATATATGCAAGTTAATTTAACTTGAATTTTGAACTTAAAGTTGAATTTTAAAATGGGGAATAACATCTAATTTTTTTTGAAAATTTTGAAAAATTTAAATATTTTAATTATCTCAAAAAATTAAATTGGAGATTTATTCTAAAAATAAAATAATTTAAAATAAGATTAGATAATTGGATTATCTTTTCTATTTTAAATATTGAATATAATTAAAATAAGATAAGATAATTGGATTATCTTTTCTATTTTAAATATTGAAAATAATTAAAATAAGATATGATTATTACATTATCTTTTCTTTATTATTAAAAATAGATTAAATATCATTCCTAATCCTTTTAGGAATTAGATTTGTTATAAAAAAATGATTAAATATCATTCTTGATCATTTTAGAAATTAAATTTGCTGGTCTTATAAATAGACTCACACATTAATCATTTATTCCTCATCCAGTAACAGAAAAGTATGAAAAATTTCTCTCCTCTCTTTCTCTCTTCCTCTTTTTTTCCTTTTTTTTTTTGTTTTTTCTCTCTTTCCTTTTTTTACAGGAGGTAAAGGCAAGAACTTCTTCTTCTTCCTTTTTTTTTTTTGCAATGGTTTGTAAGGTGACTCTGTCGTCTGAGATCCAACTTCTACTAGAGGACGATCGTGTATTTGCCGTTAGATCCACCTTCCTAATAGGAACGATTGGGCATCTCAGTTCTTCTTCGTCATTAGTAATCCAACTTCTACTAACAAATGATCGGGCTTTTGCCGTCAGATCTACCTCCCTAGTAGGAACGATGGACATCTCAGTTCTGCTTCACCATCAGTGATCCAACTTCTACTAGAGGACAATCGGGCTTTTGTCGACAGATCCATCTCTCTAGTAGGAATGATGGACATCTCAATTCTGTTTTGCCATCAGCGATCTAATTTCTACTAGGAGAGGATTGGACTTTTGCCGTCAGATCCACCTCCCTAGTAGGAACGATCAGGCATCTCAATTCTGCTTCGTCGCTAGTGATCTAACTTTTATTAGGGACAATTGGACTTTTGCCATCAGATTCACCTTTCTAGTAGAAACGATCGAGCTTCTTCGTTCTTCTTCTATTTTTTCTTTTTTCTTTCATTTTTAATTTCTTTCTTCTCCTTTTTTTCTTTTTTTCTTTTTATCATTTTTCATTTTTTTCTTCTTATTTTTCTTTTCTTCATTTTTTTTCATTTTTTTAGTTCTTCTTTTTTTTTTGTCTGTCTTTGTTTTTCTTTTCTTTTTCTTTCTTGTTTTTTTTTCATTTTTCTTCTCTTCTTTTCGCTTTTCTTTTCTTTTCTTCATGTTTCTTTTATCTTTTCTCTTTTGTTTTTTTTTTCATTTTTCATTTCTTTTCGTTTACCTTTTTGTTTTTTACTCACCAAAATCTTTTTTTTTCTTTTCTTTCTAATAATAACTTATTCCTTTTTTTAAGCAAGGGTGTTAAAGCTTAAAGATGGAACACTTGAAGATGAAAGTACACTTAATTTTCATTATTTTGACTTGAACTTTATGACGGATCACACCGAGCTTGAAGATGGAGAAACCTATAGGTTGCAGCACATGGAGGATAAAGATGATGATTCTCTTGACTGCGACACATGGAAGAAGATGAAGATGAATCCTCTCGGCTACAACACATGAGAGAAGATGAAGATGAATCCTCACGGTTGTAACACATGGGAGAATATCGATATGAATCCTTTCGGCTGTGGCACATGGGAGAAGTTGAAGATGAATCTCTACTCCGACACATAGAAGATGAAGATGATGACCCTTTCGACTACGACACATGGAAGATGAAGATGAATCCTCTCAGCTGCAGCACATGAGAGAAGATTAACATGAAAAATGAAGATGATGATTCTCCCGACTACGACACATGGAAGTAGATAAAGATAAATTCTCTCGGCTACAACACATTGAAGATGAGACAAAGGTGGAGCTTTAGCATTGTAGGCATCTTCTTGGAGAGGCAAAGGCAGAGTTGCACGATCGTCATCCTTTTGAAGCTACACCATCGTCATCCTCTTGGAGAGGTGGATTTGTAGAATTGATGAAGCCTTGAAGCTTGAATATAAGGAATCATCGATGAAGCCTCTAAACTTTATTTTGATGCTCCATTTGCATGCACTCAACTTGTATGTAGTCTTGCATAAATTAGTGTACATCTTCAATTTATTGCATCAAATTATTAATAGGGATGGACATCTTGGATTTAGGGATTTGCCCCCAATTTGTTATGATTTCCTAGTAGAAATGAACAACCTTTGAAGAAAAGAATCAAGCCATACGTAGTTCAAGTTTTTTTTTACTGGACTGAACTAAAAGTTTCCTTTAAGTTGCCTATGTACCTTTTATAATATAGGGATCAAGTCATAACGTAGTTCAAGTTATTTTTTTTACTAGACTGAACTTCAAGTTTCCTTTAAGTTGTATATGTACCTTTTATAGTATAGGGATCAAGTCATCATGTAGTTCAATTTTTTTTTTTGCCATTCACCTTTTAAGCTCTTATGGGCTAGGAGCACCATGCAGTTTAGGCTTTTGTGATAAGGAGCTTCACATATTTAGTAGCTCATATTCCTATCAAGGATTTGTTCACCTTCTTTATTTATATAATTGGTGAATATAATAACTCTTGACTTCACTGTCAAGGAACCTTTTGTATTTATGTCAATAGACAACTTCCTCTTCATACGTTATGGGGCACGACTGTGAATCTCATCGTTCTTGTTTTCTTCATGAAATGATTTTTTCTTTAAAGTTTTCATCTCTTTTTCTTGTCGATCGCTTAATATCTTTAAACGATCAAAAGTAGATGTTAAAGGTCGATCTTTCTTTGATGTGAAGATACTTAGGTTTTTTAAAGTTGAAGTTCGAGTGGAAGTAGACATTGTACATTGAATTTCTTCTTCTTTCGTGGCCATACTCAATCTTTGAAATACTAAAGATTGAGTAGTTGAAGGCTTGATATGATTAAAGACAGAAGTCTTTTGCTTAATTTCATTTGAATTGTCAATTTCTTTAGAAGATGCATAATTGTTGTCGACTTCTTCTATGTCGACAGCATGAAATGCAATGACTTCTAATACTTCCTTTGGATGATCATCAAGGAAGCTTCTTGAGAGGAATTCTATCAAAGTTATTGATCGTCGAGGTCGGAAGAAATCCTCGTCTTTTCCTTTGTTAGGCTTAGGCTTCCACATCTTCTTATTTTTTTTCTCCTTTTTACAAGATCTGCTTCCTTTTTTCTGCTTCTGATGGAAGTGTGACTTCGTTTGAATGAATTTAGTTGTCTTTCTTTTTTACGAGTCACGATTATCCATCCTTCACAATTATCTTCAACAGACTTTTCTTTGTTTTAAGTCTGTCATCACGATCTTTTGTTGGAATCGAACAAATATAGATTCGAAAGTCCCAAATTGAATGAAGCTTTTTCTTTGATCATAAAGTTGTATTGATAGTGGAACACTTGAATTCATCTTGAATGTAACATGATTCGTCTGAGCTACTTCATCAATATCTAGCTCGATCTTCTTTTCACGAGCTAACTTTAGAATCAACTTCTTTAACACGAAACACTTTCCAATAGGATGACTAATGACCCGATGGTACTTACAATAGTTAGGATCATTTACTTTTTCTACTTGTTTCGATCGTTTATATTATGGCAGCTGAATAAGTTATTTGTCTAGCAGTTGTTCTAACATGTCTGCAATATCAGAGTCAGGAAATAGATAAACTTTTTCCTGCCTTTCTTTAAGAGTTGGATGTTGCTTTTATTCGCCATCATGCTTTCTTTCAATTTTTGTTTCTTTTCTTTTGGAGAAAGATTTCAATGGAGACTCATGAACAACCATAGACTCATTAATGACACTATTTGAGATCTTTCTAGTGTTATTGATTTCATTCTTTCCCTTTTTTACTTCAGAGATTAAGAAAACTTTAGTTCCTCTATTAGCGATGCTTAACTCCATGTCGTGGGCACAAGTAACTAATTCTTCAAATGTATGGGGTTTTATTTCCTGCAAAATATAGAGAAGTTTCCAGTGCATGCCTTGGGTGCACATCTCCACTGCAGATAGTTCTGTGAGCTTGTCTTTGTAATTCAGATTTAGAGCTCTCCATCGGTTGATGTAGTCGATGACTAGCTCTCTCTTTCATTGCTTCGTGTTTGTAAGATCCATCATGTGCTTAGTGCATCTAATGCTATAGGAGTGGTTGGGGAACTTCCTTTCAAGTTGTTCTTAACTATCAATGACATTTAGCTCCAAATTGGTATACCACTCAAAAGCATTGCATTTTAAGCTTCGAACAAACTATCTAACTAGTTGATCTGCTCTTGATCCTACGTTATTGCATGTTTCGATGAAGTGGGCGATGTGCTGTTTTGGATTTCCCTTTCCATCAAACTACTGGGATTTTGAAGGTCGATACCCAAGCGATATTCTCAAGTTGTCAATTCTTTTGGTGTACGACTTAGAGTACATGAAAGAAGTCTGAGATGAGCCACCGTATTGAGCTTTGATGGAGTTCGTGATCATATCTTATAATTGTTGAACTGAGAGGAAAGCCACAAAAACTGATTGTTGTTGTGGTTGATTTTCTTGCACCACATTCTTTCCTTTGTCACCAGCTTTGAAAATAGGAGTTTGACTCAACTCAGCAGTTTCACAAGCTTTCATTTGATCTTTCAAGACAACAATTTCATGTTCTTGCTCCTCGACATCTTTCATTAGAAAATTTATTTTCCTTTCTATCTCTGCCATGGCGGCCTCAACAGTTACATCAACCATCATGGCAGACACTATCTCAAGGTTTGATTCTTGCTTTGGTAGATTAAAAGCAGAAGTAGAGTTGTTGAACAAAGAATTTTCTCTCATGATGATTCCACCTTTAGAAGATTCCATCAGTTACTTAAGGATGCTCTATACGATGACAAAACCTTGATTCTGCTCCTGAATGATCCCCTTTGAACGACTACGGGTGACAGGTCTCGTGTAGGTGTCGCTTGCAATAGAAGATTTGGATGCAACTTTCTTTGATGCCATTGGTTTGCTTGTAGATTTAGATGAGAGAGAGAGATGAGAGGTAGAGATCGTCCTACTAGGCGTGCCAATTTGTTCACACGAGATTTTAGGAGAAATTTGATTTGTGGAGTTAAACTTGAGTTGATGTGTACTTTGTTGATTTGATGCGATGTGTTCAATCTTTAGAATTTGATCCTTTGATTCTCTTGATTGGATGCTTGCACTTCGTTTGAGAAAGCAGAGAATGTGACGTTCTTGAAGTTGGAGTCGTGAAAGAAAGTTTATATCTTCAAAGAAGCTACAATCTTTGAGGACGATCGGCTTCAAGAGTTAAGGAGTCTTCTAGCTCTTGGAAGAATTGTTTCTAGACCTTCTGGAGTAAAAACTTTTCAACTCTTACAAATGAGGAGAATTCCTCTATTTATAGAGTTCTCTGGTGGGCTTTATGGGCTTGAGCCTAGTTCGCCCATGGACCAGACTCATAACCTCAACCACATGGATTTCGGTCATATTTATCATTTGGGCTCAATTAAACTTATTTTTGGGCTCAATTGAACTTAACCCAAGTAAATAATATTTAATTGAACCAAATAATTAACTTGATCCAACAGTTATGATGAAAACATGTGACATTATCAAAATTGGTCAATTTTTGTTTTCAATTTTAATTTGGGACACATATCAATTTTTTAAATAGTCCCAAATTCAATTATTTTGTACTTTTCATCGTTAATTTCGTAAATGATGTGGCAATTTGTGATTGGTCTCAAAATTTTCTATTCAACAGTCCAAATTTAGTTTTCTTTAAACAATTCAATAAAAAATAGTCAATGTTTTTGCTCTATGCAAAAAGAAAATTGTTTCTCTCTTAACATTTTTTCCATCCCAATTGTTTTCCACAAACCAATCTCATCCTAGAGGATAGAAAGGTGTCCGACATGTGGTGTCCCAATTTGGAGATTTACTTTGTAGATTCAGAGAGATAAACAAGTAAGTTTTTCTTAGTTTCAATATTATTTTGCCAATGTATTGGTATTTTTGGATTTCTAAATTAAATTGAGGAATGGTTCTGTATAATCTTTCGCTGCCACAGGGCTTTTATCTTGGTATCAGAAAATCTCAAATTTTAATTGAAAATTTTAAAATTTGCATTGGTTAGGTGAGACTTTTTTGCATTATGAATGTGGTTTGCAAAATGGATGTTTACGATTTTGGCACCTTAGATTATAGTTTTTCATTAATTTGATTGATGTAAGGACCTATTATTTTGGGCATTTTAATTATGTAATTGAGTTTGTGAGTCCGTGTTGTTCGATGGCAAAAGTTTCTTTGAAGATGTGATTGAAAAAAGAAAAGGAAAATCTGAAACAAACATTTACTTTTTGCGGGTTTCAAAGTTTCAATTATGGTTTTTTGTTGTAGTGGCTTAGTATCCACCTTAAGGGGGTGTTTGGCCCCTGGGCTTGGCATCAGGTGGGTTTGGCATTTGATGCCAAGCCCATGTTTGGCCCATGGTGTAAAACCATGGGCTTAACATGTGGGGTAAATGGAGGGTTTTTCTTCTTCTTTTTTTTTTAATTTTATTTTAGTTCTCAAATTTAAACTAGTACTTTCATTTCCATTTAAAAAATTTTACTATAATTTTTGGATGACAAGTCAAATAAATTAAAGGTCAAAATAATTTGAGTTGGTTTAACTAAAAAAGATTAAAATTTGGTTTATAATTTTATGTATTAAATAAAAAATTTTAAGTCAAAATATTTAGTGTAATTTTTTATTGTTTTGAGCGAATAAATATAAAATTTCTTTATTTTTTCATATATGTAAAATAAAAAGACTATTTATTACTCAAATAAAAAATAGAAAATCGTACATTTTAGTTCAATGAATAAAAATAAATGGACATATTAGAACTTTCTTTTTCATCTTTGTTTTATCATTTTTTGTATATGAAAAATATAAATCCACTTCTCCTGTGAAACTTAAAAATTTGAATATATTTGACACATAATTAAATTTTAAGACACACGATTATACATAATTTTAAAATTTAAGAGTATGTTATACCTAGCATACAAAATTTAGGATTTAAATATACATTTTTCATTTTTTTTCTTTGGTCGCTTTAACTAGAAAACTTAGGACTTATTTGGATTTTTAAACTCTTTTGATAAAAGCAGTTTAAGTTTGAATATTATATTGCATGTACATCATAAGAAGACAATCATAACTATCACTAAATTCTACTTCACTTTTGCTTTTGCATGACCCTTTTGCTATGATTATTTTGAAACCTAGCTATTGGACGCTTTTTAATGTGTTGCTTACTGAAACTTTAGTGAACTCCATTTGATTACATAACTTGTTATATTTTGTGAATAGTTTGTAATATTCTTAATTTGACCATTTATATTAATGCAACTGTAATCAAAATTATTGTTATTGAATGTTAAACTTTAAACTTTTTTGTTTTTACATTATTGTCATGAAAATTAATAAGTCAAGAAATTGAATTATATGTACAAAATATTTTAAAAATAAATTAAATATTTTGTACATGATAAATTTAGATTGTATAATTGACAAAAAAAAAAAACGAATTAGCTAAGCCTAGGAATTCAAAATCAACACCCCAAACACAAACATTAGAAATCAAGAGGCTACATCAAATTAAGTTTATGTACTTCAATTTAGTATGAGAGCTTGTAGATCTACCTAAAGGGGTGAAACCTATAGGGTCCAAATGGATCTATAAGAGAAAGAGAGATTCAGCTGGAAAGGTACAGACCTTCAAAGATAGACTTGCAACAAAAGGGTATACCTAAAGGGAAAGGGATGATGTAGGATACCTAACTGATATTAAAACTTGGCTAGTAGTCCAATTCCAAATGAAAGTTTTGGGAGAGGTACAATATGTTCTAAAGATTCAAATCATAGAGAATCGTAAGAACAAAACGCTAGCACTACCTCAAGCAACCTATATGAACAAAATGTTGGTTCAATATTCGATGTATAACTCTAAGAAGGATTTATTACCTTTCATGCACGAGGTTCACTTGTCTAAGGAATAGTATCCTAAGACACCTCAAGAAGTTGAGGATATGAGACGTATTCCCTATGCCTTAGTTGTGGGCAGTTTAACGTATGCTATGCTTTGCACTAGGCCAACCATTTGTTATGCAGTGAGAATAGTTAGTAGATTTCATTCTAACCCAGGTTAGACTACTGGATGATGGTTAAAATTATTTTCAAGTATCTTAGAAGAACAAGAGGCTACATGCTTTTCTATGAAGCTAAGAATTTGATCTTTACAGGATACAGTGACTCTGATTTTCAAACCGATAAGGATTTTAGGAAATCCATGTTGAGATCAGTGTTCACCCTAAACGGGGAAGTTATGGTATGGCGTTGCATTAAGCAAAGGATGCAATGCAGACTCTACTATGAAGGTTGAGTATGTCACTACTTGTGAAGCAACAAAAGAAACAGTTTGGCTTAGAAAGTTCCTGCATGGTTTGAAAGTTTTTACAAACATAAACATGTCCATCACTTTATATTGAGATAATAATATAATTGGAGAATTAATTAATAGTTTAGTTTTATTTTATTTAATTAAATCAATATAAATCTATAAGATATTGGAGAGATATTCATTGAATAAAATTTAAACTAAATATGATTTAATTAATTATTAACTAATTGATTAATGGTTAATTAATTAGTTGACTTGAAATTTCTATTAATTTAATATTTTTGAAATTAATAGAATCCCATGATTCTCTCCTACTCCCTTTTCTACTCCAAGAGGGAAATAGAGCTATACATATCTAGAAGAAAACGGTTTTCTTTAATCAATTCAATAAAAAAAGCCAATGCTTTTGCTCTATGCAAAAGGAAAATAGTTTTTCTCTAAACATTTTTCTCATCCCAATTGGTTCCCACAAACTAATATGATCCCAGAGGATAGAAAGGTCTTCGATGAGTGGTGTCCCAATTTAGAGATTTACTTTGTAGATTGAGAGACATAAACACGTAAGTTTTTCTTTCTCTAATCTATAATTAGAAAGAATGCTTAGCCTTTAAGTATTAATAAGAAAATTAGTTTCTATATTATTTTGCTAGTGTATTAGTATTTTGGGATTTCCAAATTAAGTTGAGGAATGGTTCTATAAAATCTTTCATTGCTATAGAGTTTTTATCCCTTCAGCAACAACCTCTCAGTGTCCAATGTACACACTTGTTCTCCTTCCGGGAGACAAATACTAGAATGATCTCACAAAGGAAGAAGAAATTCTTCCTTCTGTGCATTAGTTAGGTCCTTGCTACTTTCCCTCTCGGGTAGTTGGTGACTTACGCTGGCCAGATGATGAAAATAGCTCATCTAACGTGATAAGATTTATAAGCAACACTTCTTATCAAGAACTTATCACACTTCTAAATTTACAAATAACACATTGACTGAAAGAGAGTGAAGACATGATGGATTGAAAGGGTACAAATATGCAATATATATAAAGAATGTAGGTCTTCAGCCATTGAACAATATGAACAAAATAAATATTACACAAAGAATACAAAAATGGAAGACAGAAGAGTGGAAGAACAATACAAGTTAGGGGAAATGGAGACTGGGTTCTTCACCACTCACACTCTAAGCTCTCACTTACAGCATGATCGAAGAAGAAAAATTTTTAAACAGTTCATCTCGACTCTCTTTTAAGGTCTGTTCAGACTTCCTCATGCCCATACAGACCTACATTGCTTGGAGGGGATGAATTCTTTTTATAGGCAACTTTTGGTTGAAAATTGTAGCTTAATGAAGTCACATCAACTCCAACTACCATTCTTGTTTTTTAGTGAACCTTCCTCAAGTGATGACGTGGTTTCTCATCTAGAGATGTTACTTGCCAGATGAGTTCCCATCGGTGGCCCTTGCTTGAGATGTTTCATTAATTCACTAGTTCTGCCTTTCTACTTAGCTTGCATTTAGACATAACAATCACATAAAACATGCACATTACTTATGTAAGATGTATTTCTAAATACTTATGTATTTACAACATAAGTTACGCACTTTGATCCTCTTCTTTGGTGTTTTAACCTCATTAATCTAATAAAAAAAGCTATAATAGCGAATATTTATACACGTTATCAGTGTGAACAGGAGTTCATACTTAGTGTATGCCTAAGATTAAGTTACCTAGATCATCAATAGTCGAAATAGCCAATTTTATATAATCAATGATGTAATAACTTTAAAATGACGTTAGATGAGCTATTTTATATTGGTTGTCTGCATTTCTATGTCTTTACATGAACGATTTAGGATCACATTGTTTGTACAAACTACAAAGCAGGCCGTATCCATAGTGTTCCTAGAAGAAGGCGCCCAACCTTATTCATACACTATAGACCATTTGGGCTATATACTCGAACTTAATCCACGTTTATGTCTCTACATAAAGTTCAAGTCTATATAAGATAGCCTCGAGACCTTAGTTTATTGGATTCAAGATTATAGTATTCTATTTTTACTAATAAGTTCTCAATAGCCAATTTATTGAATAGAAATAATTTAAACTACAAACTATGTGTTTTAGGACATAAATTCTAACAATCATAGTCAAGTTGTTCCCCTGTGTTTGGTTTGAATCGGATTGGTCTGTAAGAGTGAATGGTTTAATCTATAAAATACTGTTATGAGTAGTTTTGCCCCACTGATAGGTTCTAAATTTGTTAAGTTTCTTATATGATTAGGTTGTTTAATTTAGATAGAGTTGGTAGGTGTCGTCAAGTTGTTAGAGGTGGGATTTTCTAGTTTCAAACCACCTCTTATTTCGAGAATAAATGGTTTGGGAGGGGGTGTTGCACTACTTCTTAGACCAAGAAAACCATGTTCGTTCTATACACTAAGTTATCTATGGTCAAGTAAAGAGTATCAATGAATGAGGCTTTGCTAACCCATTTAGCCAGCTACGACCGAGTTCATGCAGAATAATATTGATTTTGCTTGGCTATCTTGACTAAGTTCATGCATGATAATATCATGATCATGTTTATCAGGCATGGTAGTATAGAATTATCAAGCTAACGTGACTGAGAGGGTATAAAATGAATAGAGAATTATTTATTGAGAAGAATGATTTACAAAGGATAATATTTTAGAAGCCTATATGTTATTTATATGACGGTTTGCATAAGTTAAAAGACTAAAATTTCAGCATAACTATTTCAAGTATGTTTCACAAAACCATCACTCACTAGGCTGTTTAACTCAACATTTCCAAAATGTTTTTACTTTCCAGGAAGAGATTGCATTCCTCGAGCTTGACTTGCTACCGATAGTCTGTTGTGCCACTTTTGTTTTGTTTTGTTTTTTTTATATTTGTACATCAAATGTTAGTAAAAATATGTCTAGTCTGTGTTTGTAAATATCTTAATGTACGAGAATATTGAACGTGTGTTAAGAGTCTATGTAAGACTTATATCGATGTTTGTTAATAAATGAGTTGCACTTGACTTGTTTACTGTTTCTTTATCTATAGTTATGTTATTAGCTTCTGCATGTCTTTTTTTAGTAATGGTGTTGTAGGATAAGGTGAACAGGTGTCGTCAAATAGCTAGGGACGAGATTTGCTAACTTCGCGTGTCATGTTTGATAACTTGTAGAAGTATAAGTTATTGTAAACTCTTTTATAGAATAACAAGGCTAAAATGTACAAAAAGCATATCAAATGCGTACATTATGTTGAAAATGCATAAGTACTTAGAAATATACTTTACATAAATGTGATGCCTGTTTTACACAGTTTTCAGTGTCTAAACGCAGGTTTATGAAAAAAAGAAGAAGTTAGGAAATCACAAGGTCTCTCGTGAGAAGACCAAATCACAACCCGCGTAGTAGTTTGTAAGATGACAAGACTGGTAGTCAGAGATGATGTGACATGTCATAGATAACTTTCGACGTACAACGCTGAAACGTTCAAAAGAACATAAGTTTTCCTACCAAAAGCTGTCTAAATAAAATCTCCTTCTTGACCAAAGAAAGCATGCTTGTATAAGCTATGGGAGATGTCTGAATGGACCACAAAAGCGCCCGAACAAGCCAAAAGTCTAGGGAGAGACAATATGGAGTAGCATTTTCACTGCCTGTGAAGTCCATTCTTTTCTTCTCTGGTCAGTTTGTAGAGTGAGAGCTTAACTTTCAAGTAAAGAAGATTTCATATTTTCTATTCCCCCTAACTTGTGTTCTCCATCTTCATCTTCTACTTTTGCATTCCATTGTAATATATGTGTTCATATTGTACATTGGCCGAAGGCCTACATTCTTGAATATATTGCATTCTTATACCTTTTCAATTCATCATGTCTTCACTCTCCATCAATCAATGTGTTATTTGTAGTTTAGGTTAGTGATAAGTTTTTGATAAGAAGTTTTGCTTATAAGTCTTATTGCGTTAGTTGAGTTATTCTCATTGCTTGGTTAGCGTAAGTCGCCAAGTACCTGAGAGGGTAAGTAGCAAGGACATGGCTAACGGGCACAAAGAAGGGTTTCATCTTCTTTGTGAGATCACTTCTAGCATTCATATCCTAAAAGATGAACAAGTGTGGACACTAGGCGCTGAGAGGTTGTTGTCCTTAATTGGGAAGTCCTGTACTATTTGTAAGTGATGTCTTCTAGATATACCTTTCCTAATCATACTTAGTCATATGGATCCCTAGAGAGGACCATGTGTGGGGTATAATGATTTCAAGAGAAGAACACCTTAATCATAAGCATGGTTGAGTAAGTTATATCGCATTAAGGTCATCACATTACTTAATCGCATGATAATGCATAGACATTCCTTCATTCACTTCTTGGATACAAGTTAGTTCACATTGCCATTCCACCATCTTATTCTCTCTTTACAGGCTCTCTATGCTTAGTTTAGTAGTTTAGCTTAGTCTCACATACTTTATATTTTTATTCATTAATTCTTTTATATTGCCTAAATGATAAGTAATTCCTAGAACTAATATATTGAATCAATTCCCTGTGTTTGACCCTGAATCATCCAAGTAAACCTACTGTTTCGCTTGCACTTAGGCAAGTAGTAAACATAGTGAACATATCGCATGTAGTGACCATGCTAAAAAACCAACCAAGTTTTTTGCATCATTGTTGAGAAATTGAATTTTCAAAACTTAGCATAGAATATTACTTTGATTTTAGGCACAACATTCGTTCTTGGTGAATCATGTGTTTAGCCAATGAAGAGGTCAAGGTACAAGAATTATCTGTGATTGCTTGAGTCAACCCTAAGATTAATGTATCGCTCGGTAAGTAACCATGAGGAATCTCAATGGATGTGTTTAATTGCAAATGAAGATGAGAACCTCTACGAAGGGGTCAAGAAAGTGTTCTTGTATAAAGCTAGCAAGATTTGTATCTTAGTTGTGTTGGGATTTATGTCCTAAAACTCGTAGATTGTAAATATAATCCATTGACCGTTATTAATAAAGTGTTATTAT
>JBBPDI010000009.1:12414849-12430160 GCA_037974545.1 Cucumis variabilis | reverse complement strand
ATTATATTAATTCGGGTTGGGTTGGGTTGAACCAAATTTTTCAACCCCCAACCCGAGACCCAACCCAACCCGAAAAATTCAAAATTTTTTAACCCAACCCAACCCATATTTTAATCTAATCCAACCCAACCCTTATAATATGGGTTGGGTAGTCCGGGTTATTCGGGTTCAACCCATATTCTTACACCCCTATTAGGACAAGTAAAAAAAAAAAGAAACGCTAGGGTTTTCATAATCCGACCTCAAACGTGGAATATGCTAATACTCTCTTAGTTTGGATCCAAACACACTTTTAATTCTATACTATCTCATAGAGAGACAATAGTGGAAATAACAAATTCTTAAATAGCAAACACCGAAATAATAAAAATTAGAGCAAAACCATTTTCTGTAATTTTTTATTATTTTAAATCCAATTATACCCCTTGATATAAAATAATTCATTTATTTTAAATACGGTGTATTTGAACCGCTACAAAAATGAGACATAATATGCAGATTCACATGAACAGTCTATTTTTCAAATAACATTCAAATTTGATAAATCTTAACTAAATGCGCCATTTTGTTGCGAGAGAATATTTGCACCAACATTCCTTAAATCAAACCCAATATTTTCTTCCAAATTTTCAGTTTCTTTATATTTTAAACAATTAATTAACAATTTATTTGGATAATACATAATATATATGTTTACTAACAATTTGAATTTAAATTTTAGATCCACTCCCTAAAATAAACTCAAACATAAATACAATATTTTTGGATTTTTTATATTCCAAAAAATTATCAATAAATTATTAAATAATACATAATATATATTTTTAATAATAATTTAAGTTTAAATTTTAGATTCTCTCCCTTAAATAAGGCCAATTACGATTATCCACTTATTTTTGTTGATTTTTATTTTAAAAAATTATATTTTTATTGATAAATTTGAATTGATATTTATTTTTTATTTTTTAGAAAAGGATACTTAAAGGGTCAGTAGGCTCACCCAAACATCCCCACTAGGTGGGCACCCTTTTAATTCCCTCATCATCCTTGGAAATATATTCAATAAATCATAGAGGATACAGAGTTTAAATTCATTACAAGCGGGCTAGAGATAAGCCACAAGTAAAGAGCTAACAAAAAACCATTAATATTTAAAGCAATAGATGTAAGAGAATAACTTTTGAAAATCTTGTTTTTTGAAGACCATAAACCAGTAAGATTGCATATATTCTCCTATAGACTAACAGAGGAATCAAGGTTGTTGCTGAAGAGTCTTTTGTTTCTTTCCAACCAAGTAATCCAAGCGGTGGCCACCAGAAGATTAAAAAGAATCACATCCTTTCGAGATTTAGTGTTTATAGAGCTAATGTGCTTGCATAAATCTTTTAGCCTGTTTGTATTGTTTGCCCAATCTTTGTGTTCCTTAACTTTACTCCATAAAGATAGAACAAAGGGGCAATAGAGTAAAAGGTGGTTTGTGGTTTCACTGTTATTCTTGGTAATACTTCCTCTCTCTATGTGTTTTACTCGTTTGTAGCTGCAAGATTCTTTAGAATTGGCTACTGACCCACTATTATCACAATATAAATTGATGGACATGTTCATGTTTGGAACAACTTCCAAATCATGCAAGACCTTTCTGAGTCAAACTGCTTCTTTCGCTCTTTACAAGCAGCAACATACTCAACCTCCATAGTAGAGTCTACAATGCATCCTTGTTTGATGCTACGTCATACCACAGATCTCAAACATTGATCCTTGTATGTCTCTACATAGTGTTCAAGACTCATTAAACAACTTGGGATGTTAGTTTATTGAATTTGGGTTATTAAGACAAAACTAATAATACAATCAATAACAACTATTACAATATTAACACTTTATTAATAATGACCAAAGGATTATATTTACAATCTACGAGTGTTAGAACATAAATCACAATAGTTTTAATGTTAGTTAGGTATTCTACATAATTTCTTATGAGAAGGATATCATCTACATAAAGTACTAAGAAGGCTGCTTTACCTTTGTTGATTTTCTTGTATACACAAGGTTCATCAACGTTTTGGTCAAAACCATAAAATTTGATCACAGTATCAAATCTAATGTTCCAAGATCTAGATGCTTGTTTCAACCCATAAATGGATCGACTTAGCTTCCAAACTTTTTGCTCTTGACCTTGAGTTATGAACCCCTCGGGCTAGGACATAAAAGTACCCTTTTTAAGATTGCCATTTAGAAAAGTAGTCTTGACATCCATTTTCCATATATCATAATCATAAAATGTGGCTATGGACAAAAGAATCCTTATAGACATTAACATAGCAACAGGAGAAAAAGTTTCCTTATAATCAACTCATTCTCTTTAGGTATATCCTTTTGCTATAAGTCTAGCTTTGAAGGTCTATAACTTCCTAGCTGAATCTTTCTTTCTCTTATAGATCCATTTGCACCCTATAGGTTTCACCCCTTCAGTTAGATCTATAAGCTCCCACACTGAACTGAAGTACATAGACTCCATTTCAAGGTCCATGGCTTTGACTCATTGGTCCTTATCTACATCATTCATTGCCTGTTTATAGGACAATTGATCTTCAATGCCATCATCTAGTATGACAATCTGAATTTCAGTTAAACTCAAGTAACGGTTAGATTATGGTATAATTCTCCCACTGCGTCGAGGCATTCTCAACGATTGAGAAGGATGAAACTGACCTGATTTGTTGGTTTCATCAACTCTTGATGAGGGACCACCTGCATCAACAACCCTTGTTGATTCATTAATAACTTCATTTAATACTAGCTTGCTTCGTGGTTTATATTCTCTTATGTGGTCTTCTTCAAAGAAAGTAGCATTTATCGACACAAACACTCTATTTCCTTGTGGATCAAAGAATATACCACCTCTCGTTTCTTTAGGGTAACCAATAAATTAGCATAACCTTGAACGAGGTTCTAACTGCTTGAGATTTGTCACTAACACGTGTGGTGGACAACCCCAAATTCTGAAGTGACTTAAACTAGGTTGTGTCCTCCCCATAACTCAAAAGGTGTTTTAGAAACACTTTTCGAAGGATTCAAGATATTAACTGCAGTCTCTACTGCATACCCCCAAAACAAGCTTGACAACTAAGCTATGCTCAGTTGAGGTGTACTGGGTGCATAACTCATCATTTGAGCTATGCTTAGTGAGGTGTATCAAGTGTAACTGAGCATAGCTTATCATTGAACGAACCATTTTGTTGAGGTGTACCAGATGCTGAAAATTGTGATTGGCTTCCATGTTCTATCATATAGTCTTGGAATTTCAAATCCATGTACTCTCCACCTCGATCAGATTGAAGTATTTTAATCTTTGTACTTGATAGATTTTCAACTTTAGTCTTATACTTTAACTTTTCAAAAGGTTCAGACTTATACTCCATTAAGTATAAATAATCATATCTTGAATAATAATCTATAAAAGAGATAAAATATTCAAAACCTCCTCTAATTTTTACATTCATTAGACCATATAGGTCTGAATATATAACTTCTAGGAACTTTTTGGCTATATAAATTTTTCCAGCAAAAGGTCTTTTTGCCAGTTTCCCTTCAAGATAAGATTCATATGGAGTTAATGAATCATCTTGTAACTTATTTAGAAGTTCATTCTTTACCAATCTTCGTATCCTATCAAGATTAATATGACCTACTCTTAAATATCAAAGATAGGTATTGTAATTAGGAGAAATTCTTTGCCTTTCATTATGAGTATTAGCAGTTTTAAACATCTCATGATTTAAAATTGATCTCGCTTTGTTAGGTCTTAATATGTACATGTTGTTTTCAAGCTTAGTCGAATAAATATGTACACAATTCTTAGAAATGAACACTTCAATCAAAGAAAAACGATTGTTCAGGAAGACAAGAAATAGATACAAGGTTCCTTTTAATCTTAGGAACTATGCACAAGTTTTCTAAAAATAGAAATCTATTTCTAAAAAACAACTTTGCATCTTCCACTGAATAAACTGAAATGACATCTCCTGTTCCAACCTTAAGTGTCATCTCACCCTCCTCGAGCTGTTGTAAGGAACTAGTTTCCTGTAAAAGACTGCTTCATTCATTTCTACTACGTTGAAATGAACTAGTATCCAAACATTTTGGTCATGTTCCACTAAACAAGTTTCTTGAATATGCAAATTATATTTACCTTCCATTTTCTTCTTCTTCTGAGCAAGGTACTTGTGGTAGTTTCTCTTCCAATGTCTAACTACATTGCAGTGGAAACATTTTCTCTTGACAGCTACCTTGCCTTTTTTTGCCCTTTTGCAGCAATAGTAAGACCCTTCCCTTTCCCTCCTTTCTTCTTCTTCTTCTTTTGAATTTTCTTAGATTCAGAAGGTAGAGATGCAAACTTGGTTCCAGTGGATGAACTCTTTTGAAAACTCCTAGAATGGGTAACATTTGCCTCTCCTCCATTTTTTCATTAAGAGACTGAAAAGTTTGCAACTCGTTTAAGAGGGTAATCAAGTTGTACTCTATCTTGTTCATTACCACATTCCTACGAAATTGAAGAAAAATCTTCGAAAGAGATTTCAAGATAAAGGACACTAGACTCTTCTCATGAAAGACCGCTTCGTTCATTTCTGCTACATTTAAGTGGACTATCATATCGAGAACATGTTCTCTAACATATTGGACCTCTTTCGTACGTGCATTATAAACGTATTTAACAACCTCTTGTTTTATTTGAATGTCCAAACTTCTTTGAAAGGAGACCATGATCTGACGTGCAGTGACCATGATCATATTGTTTTTTCCTCAGTATATCAGACATACTAGCCAAGATGTAGACGTGGGCCTTGTCAATTGCCATTGTCTAGCGGTCATATGCATCCCTAACAGTGTGGGATGCATTTTGAGTAGGGAATAGAGGACATTCCTCCATTAAGATGAATGATAGATCATCGATAATCAGAATCATATTTAAATTCGATTTCCATGTCACATAATTTTTACCGGTTAATGGTTCATTTTTAAGCAATTGAATAATTGAAGAAGACATGCTGAAATAAAAAACAATTGATCGTATTAGTTATCTTTGTCTTAGCCTATTATATAAAATAATCTAATTAATTAAGCAAAAACAAACAATCAAAGAGGGCGTCGGGGGTAGCAAAATAATTAACCCTTTCTACCAATGTGGATGCATGTTGTCGAGACCGTGAGTCATTATTCTATACATCATTAGTGAGTTTTCTGTATAAGGGGGCTTTACCATTGATGCTTCATTAACGACGTTGGGACTGGTCGGCTTCCCTCTACGATTTTGGCTTGCGTCGAGAGTGTCCTTAACATAAACCCTTTCAGATCTGTATATCATAGAATTGAAAGGGAAGAAGAAGGGGAACAGAGAAGAAGATGACCGAGAGGGAGATATTGTTGTTTGTTGTTGCCACTCATTGTCGTTCGTCGTCATTCGTTGTTGTTGCCCCTATTTCTGGTAAGTAGTTTAGTTTTAATTTTATTTTAGATTACGTTTTGTTTAGGGTTAGTTTGGTTTTGGTATACTTTGATTTAGATTATGATTTTTTATTATAAATTTTTTTTAGGAAGAATATTTTGAATTAGATTTAAGATTTGGTTTTTGAATTAGTTTTTGATATTTATTTTGAATTTTGGAGTGTTTTTTGGATTTATGAATTAATTTTAGATTGAGTTTGAATTTTATATTTATCGAATTTGATAAGGGTTGAATTGAGATTGTTGGGGGGGGGGGGGGAAAGTGAATTTGAGGGAGGGGGTGGGTGGGAGGGTGTAATGAATTGAAACTGGGGGGTATGTATTGAAAACTTGAAAGGGAGTGGGTTGTATTGAATTGAAAATTTACTTTGGCTATTTTGCAGTTATGATAGCCTTTTGTTCAAACATGTTTGTTGTTTATTTCTTAGTAGTTTTGTTTATTAGAACTATTAAGGAAGCTTGTAAAGATTGTAGTAATTTGTTGTTGATTTTTATGGCTATCCTGCAGTTATGGTAGCATTGTTAGTGCAAACTTAGTTTTTAATTTGTTAGTAGTTTTTATAGGTTTGAAGTGTTAGGTAGCTTGTAAAGTGTATGTTGGTAGGGGTAGCTAGGTTGTAAAGATTGAAGTTATTTGTGGTTAGTTTGTTTTGGCTATCCTGCAGTTATGGTAGTTTTTGTAGTTTAAACTTAGCTTGAGTTAAAGGCTTTAGTGGATTGGACAAAGCTTATTCATGGAGTAATTAAGTTTAGGGTTTGGGAGGAGGAATATACGACTAATCAAACATATATATTTATCTTTAGGTTTTTACGATGGATAGGAATTGGATAAAAGTTAATTAGGAATAAGTTCTCGGTTAAGTTTAGAGAGGACCCAATTTTTAGAGATTGCCAAGTTTCACCTCAATGCTTACGGACAAATAAGGTGTCCATGAAAGAGATGTATAAACTCAAATTGGGACTCATTAGAGGGTGTTAAGTGACATTTATTAAACATTGTAATATCCCCCTTTTATATAGAATGTGTGTATCATGAAGAACTAATGAACTTGCATAGAGGTATTGCAAGGTTTGATGATAGAACTAGTAGTAACCCTCGTGATGAAGAAACTAGTAGTAACCATTTCGATGAAGGAACTAGCTTGCAATAACCCTTTTAATGGAGAAGATGAAATATTTGGTATGCTTAATGATTTACATGCTTCGATTGAATACGAACAGGAAATTGAGGAAGGTTTGAAGAATGAGATGCCATTTAATACTATGATAGATATAGAACATGAGACAACAAACATATTTTAGGACTTATTGAAGGAAGCATGTAGTGAGATATACCCCGACTGTTCAAGATTTTTCTCCCTGAATTTTTTGATTAAGTTCATGCATGTAAAGGTTATAAATGGTTAGCATAACAAATCCTTTAACATGATGTTAGACATAATAAAACGTGTGTTTCTAATGTATGGTAACAAAATCCCTAGTTCTTTTTACAAAGCCAAACGAAAATTGCGTGGCTTGGACATGGGATATGAAATAATTCATACTTGTAAGTACGACTATGTCCTATATTGGAAGGAGTTTAAGGATTTGCAACATTGTCCAACTTGTGGTGAGTCTCGGTACAAGGTTAGTCCTAACAGAGGGAAAAACATTTCATAGAAGGTATTGCACCACTTTTATTTAATACCAAGATTACATCGGTTATTTGTATCGCCAGAAGGATCCTCTGACATAAGATGGCATCAAGACAAATGAGTTGAAACAAAGAATGTGTTGACACATCTAGCTGATGCGGAGGGATGAAAGCATTTTTATTATGAATTTCTTGAATTTTCTTTAGATGCACATAATGTTCGTTTGGGGTTAGCTTCAGATGGGTTTAATCTGTTTAGTTATATAAGTACCTCGTACAGTATCTGACTTAGGTGTTAATTGTTTACAATCTTAGACATTGGAAATACATGAAAGAGTCAAACTTTTTCCTATCATTGCTCATACCGGTCCAAGATCTCCTGGTAGAGAAATTGACATTTACCTCTAACCAGTTATTGAGGAACTTAAAGAGTTATAAAGTTTTGGGGTGCACGTATGATTCTCTTATCTGTAATTTCTTTCAGTTGTATGCAATTGTATGCAGCCTTGTTATGGATAATAAATGACTTTCTAACATATGGCGAGTTATCAGGGTGGAGTATGAAAGGGTATTAGGCATGTCCGATATGCATGAGAGATAGATTATCTTTCTGAATAAGAGGGAAAATATCTTTCATGGGACATCAACGCTATCTTCCTAAGAATTATGTTTTGGGAGAAGTAGGCTACACGATGGAAATTTAGAGCGTAAGGCTCCTCCAATGGTAATATATGAGAATGAAATAATGGAATAACTAGATTAGTTGTATTTTCCAGTTCTGAGTAAACATCTTGCATTAAAAGATAAGAAAAGAAAGAGAGCTTCTAATTGGACTAAGTGAAGTATTTTCTTCAAACTTCCTCATTGGGTTAAGATTACTATTACATCACAAACTTGATGTAATGCATATTGAAAAGAACATTTGTGACAACTTAGTTCATACGTTGTTGAATATTGAATGAAAAATCAAGGACACCATTAATGCTCGATTAGACTTAAAGGTTTGAAAATTAGAAAAGATTTACACCTAATAGAAGTCAGTAACAGATTGATTAAGCCACATGCGAGTTAAACATTAACTAGCAACGAGCAAATTGAGTTTTGCAAGTACCTAAAATCAGTAAAGTTTCTTGATAGATTCGTTTCTAATATTTTACAATGTGTGAATGATAGAGATGGAAACTATCAGGTATGGAAACGTATGACACTCATGTTTTGCTACATCAACTTCTACTTATTGGTGTTCGAGCAGTCTTGTTGAAAAATGTGTACACTGCTGTTATTGAACTGTGTATCTTTTTCTGTGATTTGTGCATCAGAACGGTACGTGTAAGTTATTTAGACAAATTGCATGCATATATCATAATCATACTTTACAAATTGGAAGGAATATTTCCATCTCCCTTCTTCAGCGTAATGGTACACCTTGTCATCACCTACCATACAAAACCAAGGTTGCTGGTCCAGTTTCTTACAATTGGATGTATTCTATTTAAAGAAGTCTACACACATTAAACAGTATGTTCGTAACAAAATATGTCCTGAGAGATCTATTGTAGAAGCGTATCTAATGAATGAATTAGAGACTTTTTGTTTAAGATACCTAAGTGGGATTGAGACTCAATTCACTAGAGATGAACGAAATTTTGATAGCATTATGGATGACGAGATGATCGGTGAGTTTAAAGTTTTCATTTAGGAAGTTCGACCATTGGGCGTGTTAAGTGTTTGAACTCTATCACAAGAACTGAAATGACTCTTTCATTGGTACATTCTCAACAATGTAGGTGAAATATCAGAGTACCATAGGTAAGCATTTCTAACCTTTGACTTAGAACATACAGTGGATGTTTTAAGTACTCATTATATAACATTTATTGTTACACAAAATCATAATCATTGACTTTAGAAGACATTAGTGGTTGATACGTTCGCAAGTTCAATATGCTCGAAAAATGTACAAAAGACATTAAAGAGCATTTCCTGAATGGTTTAGAAATCAGGTATGCAACGTATACATAGAGTTTGATAACAATGAAGCAATAACTTATTCTAGAATTTTGTATCTGATCGTTAACATATGGATTTCAGGTTATAAAAATGTGTGAGAGAGAAAAATTTTCCACTGATTTCTTTTCACTTGTGATGGGACCTGCACCTGATGTTCGATCTTATAGTGGATGCATTATCGACAGGGTGAGATTTCACACGATAGATCGTGATTCTTGACGCACTACACAAAAGAGTGAAGTCATGGTAATCAGTGAAAGCAATGGAAGTGGAGACAACAATTTCTATGGTGTTTTGGATGAAATATTGGACATTCAGTATCCTATAAGATAAAGTGTTTGGATATTTAAGTGTAGGTGTTTTGACACTGACAGCAACAAAAGCCATAGGACACACATGAAACTAGGGCACAAATCAATCAACATGTTTCATTTTTGGTTTGTCGAGGAACCGATCATTCTCACGACGTAGGCCGACCAAGTTTTTACACAGGGGACCAAAAAAATGGTACCAATTGGATAGTTGTTCAAGTGGTGTACAATAAATATATATGGGGCGTGGTAGAAGTGGATGATGTTGATAATGAGCAATTAAATGTACTGAAAATCATTGTTGGACATCGTATGGATGAGACAGTTGAGGATGACACTCTGTTTAGACCTAACGTTGATCTTGCATGGTTAAAAGGCCGTTTCATTCTAACGCTTCTGATGACTTCATAGATGATGATGATAACCAATTGTCACATCAAAGCAGAGTAAGCAACAATGAATGATAATGAAGAATCACGTATCCACATATTTCTTTATTTTATGCATTTGGTTTCATGTACTCGTATTTGTTTAATTAATTTTGGATTTTATGTCAAAATGTACTATATAATAATTCTCATACACTTTCAAGGATATAGATGCTCTCTTTCTCGAGTTTGGAAACAAGTTCAACAACGTGGGAGTAATGTCCTCAGTGGGTGACACTTCAGGTGAGTAGTAGTTTGATTTTAATTGCAAACAAGTACATTTAGTTTTAATTTCATTTTAACAGAACTTGTTTTCTTCATTAAATATGCCTCAACCCTATTTGACTCTTAATAGACGTCAACAGTCTTGAAACTTGGAGTTGGAGAGGCATGTTCATAAGCATGGTAGAATTCCAATTACCATAGCTCCAAGAGTGGAAAAGCCAATACCTCTACATGTTGTAAGGTTCAATAACACCATTGGAGTGTGTGTGAGAGATATATTTCCAGTATACTACTTGAAGTGGGCTAATGTTGGGCGAGAATAAATTAAGGTGGTGAAGGATGCTCTACAGGTGATAACGTGTATAAATACTCGTTATTATAGCCTTTTTTATCATAATAATGAGGCTAAAACATAGAAGAAGAGGATTAAAACTCATAACTTATCTTGTAAATTCATAAGTATTTAGAAATGCATCTTACATAAGTATTATGCTTGTTTTACGTGATTTTCATGTCTTAACACAGAAGAATTAGAAAGGAAGAAACTAGTGAATCGTAGGGAACATCTTAGGCCCAGGCTAGACGATGGGAACTTGTCTGGCGACTAACACCTCTAGGTGAGGAACTAGATCATCACGTGAGGAAGATTCACTCGTTGACAAGGATAGTAGTTGAATTGATGTAACATGACAAGGCTGGTATCAAGGCAAAAATGATCAGCATAATAATAATTTCCTACCAAAAGCTGCCTATAAAAATTAAAGTCTCCTTCATCAAAGGAAGAAGGCCTGTGTGGGCCAAGTAGGGACCTGCATGGGCCAGAGAGAAGCTTGTATGAGCCAGATTCAGGGCCAAGGTCTAGAGAGAGATAATGGAAAGGTAGCGTTTTTATTGGTTGTAAAGAGTTTCTTCTTTTTCTCCGGTCATACTGAAAGTGAAAGCTTAAAGTTTGAGTAGTGAAGGTTTCATTTTTTCATTCCCCATAACTTGTAATATTTTCTATCTTCTTTGTCTTTCATTTTTGTATCTTTTTGTAATATATGTTTTTCACATTGTACAATGGCCGAAGGCCTGCATTCTTTAATATATGTTATACATGTTTATACCTTTTCAATCCCTCATTTCTTGGCTTTTCACTTGTCAATGTGTCATTGATAGTTAGGTTTGTGATAAGTTCTTGGTAAGAATTTTAACTTATAATTCCTATCGCGTTAGTTAAGCTAATCCCATTGCTTGGCCATAGTAAGTCACCAACTACCTAAGAGGGTAGGTAGCAAGGACATGACTAACACGTGTAAGAGAGAGTCCTCTCTCTTTGCGAGCTAACGTCCATCATTTCTATCCCAAGAGGTGAATATGTGTGAAAACTAGGCACCGAGAGGTTGATGTCCTTAATTACGAAGCTCTATACGTTTTATAAGTGAAATCTTCTAGATATATCTCTTGTAATCATACTTAATCATATGGATCCTGAGAGGTGACCATGTGTGAGGTTTAATAACTCTGAAAGGTGCATGCCTTAATTATAAGTTGGTTGAATCGAGGTTGTCGCATTACTTAATCACACTACAATGCATAGACATTCCTTCGCTCTTTCTCGCATACAAGTTAGTTCACATTTCCATCTAGCCATCCATATTCCTCCTTACAGAATCTCTAGGCATAGTATTTAGTAGTAGTGTGTTATTGCATTTATTTTATACCATTCATTATTCTTTGATTCTTTCATACTGCCTAGATGATATGTAAATCATAGAACTAATATCTTGAATCAATTTTGAATGTTCGACCCTGGATCATTCAAGTAAACCTACTGTTTCGCTTGCACTTAAGCAAGCAATGGGAAAACTTGTACTCAATGTGAACTTGGTTGTCACGTAATATGGAGAGGCGTAGTGAGCAACTCAAATGCAGTAAACATGCTCAGTGATATATTGACTAGACTGAATATAATTTCCATTCACCATTTACAAATATTAAGTCCTGGTTGTTGAAGAGAAACAACACTTCAATAACCACCACCAACATGTAACTTTAGTAAAGAATTTGTTTTTGTGTTTAGACATACATAAGTATAAACCAAGCTAATGTGTGAAGTTGTTTACTTTGTAGTGTTATTTTGTGTTTGATTTCAACAATCAAGCACTAACAAGATTTGTTGAGCATAAAATGCTCACACCTTTTAAGGAGTTCAAGAGTGACCATCACAACATTTCAAAAGTATAGCGACTGTGAACGCCAGGCATGGGTCAACCCACCACACAAATTGGTGGGACGTTTAGAAGATTGACATTTTCTATGCGATCACTATTTGAGTCATGCATTTCAGGTGAGATCTACATATATTGACTGGTACATTAATTCAGTTAAGTTTTGGTATGTGTACATAATTTAAACAGATATTTCAATGCAAAAGCAATCACGGATGAACAAGGTTGCCGGACAAAAGCAGGCTTACAATTATGGTAGTGAGTCTAAGTTGTTTCTATAACGATAGCATGACCTCGTTGAAGAACAAGGTTAGCCAGTCAACCGTGTAAAGTTGTTCAGAGAAACACACGCTCGAAGTGGCCAATTTGTTTTGTAGGCGGCAATAAATGCACATGTAAGTTTATACGGTAATTTTGTCTTATTTTTACCTGTACTTATGCATTCATAACTTAATTACATAAAATTTGTTGCTGAATCAAATGCTAGAACTTCAGTCTCAGCCCACCCTAAAGGGTTATTCTCAGCCACTCTTTGGAGACAAGTCATGCTAGACTGTTTTGGGTAAACGACCAGACTACTCAAAAAGTCTAAGTTGGGGACCCAGGACCAATTCCCGCAAGAGTTGTGCTAGCAGTTCTTCAACCTCATGTTCACATTCAAGGAACGTCAAAGAAGCTAATGCAGTCCTGAGTGAGAAGCAAAGACTCGAGCTTGAAGAAGCTAACGCATGATTGAAGAGCAGAAAAGGATGTCGGAGCTACAAGCACAACAAATGGATGTTTCAAACAAGATGATTGAAGATATAACTTGGGGACGGAGGGGACCGTGAGGCATACTTGCACTATGTATTTTTCAACTTTACCTTTGTTTACTTTGTATTATTCAATGAGATGTACATATATATGTAAATTTAATTTTGTGTCATTGTAGGGGTGGACTTGTAGTAATATGACGTCCACGACCATATTGAGATAAATGTTTTTTTTTATATAATTTTTTTCAAACGTCCAAACTTGTTAGATAATGTAATATTTAATTTAATATATTTAATTTTTATTTGGTATTTTAGTGATTTTTTGTTTCTTTTTTAACAATTTTATTTAATTTAAATCGAACTGTACCTGAAAAGATAAATAAAACAACTCCTGAAGCACACAACGTCGAGAAGGATGAACTTTCCCCGATGCTACATTGAGCAGTCGGGGACACTTTACGCGACGTAACATTAGGAAACACTTTCTCCCGGTGCTCACTGAACAAGTCGACATAGGCCTACACTCGACGTTAATACAAGACGTCGAGGATGATGTTTTACCGATGTCTTCCTATTGTCGATAAAGTAAATGTCGAGACAGGAGAATGTGCGATGTTATGCTGTTTGCCCGTCGAGAATGGGTCCCCCAACGCAGTTCTCCCGAAAACCTTCCCAACATGCACGATTACATCAGGAGAACTTTCGCCGACGCCGTTTCTAAACTACGCCGACACATTTCTGCATTAGGAAAAACTCTACTTGTTGTAGTGTTGTTTGGTTGTTTCTAGTGGTAAAAAAGTGTAGATAACCACAATATTTTTTTTCTTTTTTTCTAACTCATTCATTAGTTGTAAATAAGTTGTTTGATTCTAGTGATTGTATCTATTCCAAAATAAACATAATGCTATTTTATTATTACTACATTTTCTAAGCATTCAAATACATTTCTTTTTAATTTTATCACATCTTTTTTCATAAAAAACAAAATTATTTATGTGATCTAAATCAGCTCAATTATCTAGCATCTTTACCATGTTATATATATATATATATATATATATATATATATAAACTCATTATTTATATGAATTATGCAAGTATGAGTTTCTGAAAAGAATGTGTTATTTAAAATATTTTTTTTAATTTAGTAACTTTTGAGAAATTTTACTTTCAATTGCTTTTATATTAGAAAGATTATTATGCAAAATGCTGTAAATGTTTAAAAAATATAGCATGATTCTAAAGTTTATACTTATCAATTTCTAATCATTCATATAATCTAAAGTTTAGACCTAGTTGCTAGTTTCTATCACCGAATAGAATCTAATGTTGATATTGATAGAAGCCTATCTATATATATTAGTAATTTGGTTCATTTTGCTATTTTTCCCCTTAATTTTATTACATTTATTTATAAATTGAGGAGGCCACAAATGCTATCTTGAAAAAAAAAAACTATTCTTGATATTAATGGTGACATTTTAAATTAAGTAATTGGTTCACACTTATTTTAGTGGTCAAGGTTTAATTTGTATAATCATGACAAACCTCTTGAATTATATTTGTTGGTTTAATTTCTAAAAAAGAAAAAAAATTCAAATACATCTTTAGAAGTATAGGTTAATTGCATAAATTGAAAAAAAAAAAAAACTTAAAATAATAGTATATATAGCATAAGGATAAAATAATGTGTTTTTTTTAATTAGAAGAAAACACGAAAATATTTACACCGTATAAAGAAACGTTGAAAAACGAAAAAGTCCACAAGCTCGTAACGTGAAATAACAAAAATATCTCATGATAAATTGGTCAGACATGCATGAAAAAATGATTTTGTACCCAGTCTAAACGATCTTGTACCATCATACCTATTCTAAATGATCTTGTATCCAGTCTAAACGATCTTGTACCTAATCCAAACGGTCTGCACCTAGTCTAAAAGGATCTTATGCACTTGTACCCAGTCCTAAATGATCTTGTACCAAATATAAACGATCTATTAGTGATAATAGTCTATCTCTGTCTATTTAGGATATAAAATTGATCATTTAGATACTAGTACATGATTGTTTAGATACTATACCAATATCGTTTAAATGTTGTACCAAGAAGAAAAAAAAAGATGAAAGATGAAAAAGAAGGAAAATTTCTTTGAGAGAAAATGAAGAAATCACAAACAAGAAGAAATGAGAATATGAAGAAGGAGAAGTAATAATATGAAGAGGAGAAAA
>JBBPDI010000009.1:12365525-12381870 GCA_037974545.1 Cucumis variabilis | reverse complement strand
ATTTAAGTTAAATATAAGATATTTAATTTAGCTATTAATTAGTTGGAGAATTAATTAATAATTTAGTTTTATTTAATAAAATCTATAAGATATTTTAGAGATATTCATTCAAATGAAATATTAATTAAATATGATTTAATTAATTATATTAATATAAATCTATAAGAAATAGGAAAGATATTCATTCAAAAAAGATTTTAATGAAATATTAATTAAATATGATTTAATTAATTATATTAGTATAAATCTATAAGATGTTAGAGAGATATTCATTCAAATAAGATTTGAATGAAAATTTAATTAATTAATTATTCAAAAAAGATTTGAATGAGTTCAAATATTAATTTAATGTGAATTGGATTTATATTAAAATTATTGGATTGAAGAGAAACTTATATTTGAATATGATTCAAATTTAATTTAAGTTAAATATAAGATATTTAATTTAGCTATTAATTAGTTGGAGAATTAATTAATAATTTAGTTTTATTTAATAAAATCTATAAGGTATTGCAGAAATATTCATTCAAATAAATTTGAATGAAATATTAATTAAATATGATTTAATTAATTATATTAATATAAATCTATAAGATGTTGGAGAGATATTCATTCAAATAAGATTTGATTGAAAAATTAATTAATTATTAACTAATTGATTAATTATTAATTAATTAGTAGATTTGAATAGAATCTCATGATTCTCTCCTACTCCTTTTTCCTATTTCATGAAGGAAAGAGAGTTATAAATATATAGAAGAAAACAATTTTGTTTAACGAATTCATCAAGAAAAGAAAGTCAAGGCTTTTGCTCTACAAAAAGAAGAGTTTCTCTCCACTACCTCTAAACTTTTTCTCATCCCAATTGGTTCCCACAAACCAATCTCATCCGAAAAGATAGGAGGTCTCCGACGGGTGGTGTCCCAATTTGATGGTTTGCAGATTCAGAGACTTTAAGAAAAGTAAGTTCTCTATATTTTTTATTTAGAATTTTGATTCTAAATTTTTGCCAATGTACTGGTATTTTGGGATTTCCAAATTAGTTTGAGGAATGGTCCTGTAAAATCTTCCGCTGTCATAGGGCTTTTATCCCTGTATTTGGATCTTCTTCCAAATACATTTTGAAGTCTTCTCCAAAGTCATTGGCTATTCTTACTCTCTTGCTTCTTCTAGGTTTGGGATCTAATTCTTTATCTTTGAATTGGATCCTATTTGAAGGTAAGCAACTAGAACTTGAGCCTCCACTAGTTTGACTAACCAGGCCCCCACTAATCCTAGATTTAAAAGGAAACCTATCTTTAAAGAAGTCTGCATCATTTGATTCTATGATTATCCTAATATTTAGGTCATAGAACCTATAGGCTTTATTAGACTCAAAGTATCCTATAAGATGAACTCATAGGCTCTACTGGCTAGCTTTATTCTCTTAGGACCAGAAATTCTAACATAGGCTAACACCCCATCTCTCTTCGTATTGTTAAAAGAGAAGAATTTTGATAAGAAATTCAACTTATAACTGTTATTGCATTAGTTGAGCTATGTTCGTCACTTTGTCAGTGTCAATCGCTAACTACCAGAGAGGGCAAGTAGCAAGAATAAGGCTAAGCGTACAAGAAGGAGTTTGGTTACAAACTTCACTTTAGCAAGGTAGCTTCCAACATTTGTATCCCGAAAGGTGAACAAGTGTGGACAATAGACACTGGGAGGTTTTTGTTCTTAAATGAGAAGTCCTATAAGTATTACGAGTCAAGTTCTTTAGGTATAATTTACCTAAGTAACCATAGTCATTTGTATCCCAAAAGGCGAACAGGTGTGACGTTTAAACACTTTAAGAGAAGGTCGCCATAATCATGTGCTAATTATGAAAAAATATAGCGCGTTAAGATTATCACAACGCCTAATCATCTAATAGCACGTAGAATTTCCTTCAACCGTCATTTGCATACAAGTTAGTTCAACTCATTCTCCCCCAACTTAATTTACTCGCTGGGATGAGTCTCGAGTTGTACATAAGTAGTTGTAGTTAGTGTTACATTCTATCACTTAATTTCCATAAAGTCTAAACGATAAATGGAATCTAGAACTAACATCTAGAACAATTCCCTGTGTTTGATCCTGAATCACCCAGGTAAACCTACTGTTCGCTTGCACTTGGGTGAGCTGTAGGAAAACTTGTACTCAATGAGGACTTAAGATCTATGTGATGAAGAGGTACATAGTAAGCACTTCAAATGCTATGATCATGACTCATGAATTATCATCTAGAATCAAAGCATGCCATACAGAGAGTTACGATGAGCACATTATACGCGATGCCCTGACTCAGTGATGTATCGCACTTGCATTACTCACATGTAAAATTAGTAAGTCCGAATAGAAAATTCAACCAGTAGTTGACATGCGAGTGAAGGTATCTTATGCATTGAGTTTGCTTAAGACCGAACAGTGAAATAGTAACCACTAGATGTAACTCCTTTAACTAGTTAGATTTCTATTGCATTAGGATGACCTAGGTAACTTAGTTTTAATCCTGAGTGTAATACGTCACTGAGCATGTTCACTGTATGTGATATGCTTACTATTTCTCTCTATATCGCGTAGTAACTAAGTCCTCGTTGAGTATAAGTTTTCCTACTGCTTACCAAGCGCAAGTGAAATAGTAGATTTACCTGGATGATCCAGTGTCGAACAAAGAGAATTGGTTCAAGACATTATTAGTTGTAGGAATTACTCATCATCTAGGTGGTATAAAAGAATTAATAAATTAACATATAAAAGAATTAAAACTAGAATTAAAACTACTTATGTATGCCTAGAGAATCTGTAAAGGGGAATAAATGTATGCGAGATGGAATCATGGACTAACTTATATGCGAGAAAAAGGTGAAGGAAGGTCTACGCATTATTAGCCTATTAAGCAATGAGGAAGCTTCTATGCAATATAACTTGCATAACCAACTCATGATTAAGGTGAGCTTCTCTTGAAGTCTTTAGACGCCACACTTGCTTACCTTTCAGGATGCAAATGACTATGTTTGATTAGATGAGATATATTTAGAAGAATTCATTTATAATACTTATAGAACTTCGCAATTAAGGGCAGCAACCTCTCAATGCCTAGTGCCCACACTTGTTTGCCTTTCGAGATACAAATGATGGAAGTTGTCTCACAAAAGAAGAGAAAACTCTTTCTTACTTGCGTTAGCCATGTTTTTGTTACTTACCCTCTCGGGTAGTTGGCGACTTACGCTGGCCAAGCGATGAGAATAGCTCAACTAAGGCGACAAGGTTGATAAGTGAAGCTTGCTATCAAAGCTTATCAACAACCTAAACTATCATTAACACATTGACTGATGGACAGTAGAGATATGATGAATTGAAAAGGTATAAACATGTAAAATGTATAAAGAATGTAGACCTTCGGCCATAGTACAATATGAACAATATAAATATTACACAGAGAAGAAAAAGATGGAAGATAGAAAAATGGAAAATAAATACAAGTTAGGGGGAAAAGGAGATGAACTTCTTCTTCATTTAGACTCTAAGTCCTCCCTTATAGTTACTCGAGAAGGAGAAGAAACTCTTTATAGCCAGCTAGAAGGCTATTCCTTTCTGCCCTTCTCTTTAGACTTTGGCCCATTCAGGCCTGTTGACCATACAGGCGCCCCCTTTCTTGGTGGGGAGGAAGTACATTTATAGACAACTTTAGGTAAAAAACTTCTAATTCACTGATTCTTGCACGTCGAAAGTAGCTTGTGGTATGTCACATCATCTCAAACTACTTTTCTTGTCTTCTAACAAATTTCCTCGTGTGATGACGTGCATCCTTGCCTAGAAATTATACTTGTTAGGTTCTTCTTGCATAACTACTTGATCTTTTCACCTGGTCTTCTTGCAAGCACCTCTGCGATACACTGGCTTCTTCTTTAGTTTATTATCTTGCGTTTAGCCAGTGCAAATTCTGTAAAACAGACATAATACTTATGTAGAATATATTTTTGCATACTTATGAATTTACAATACAAGCCACACGTTTTGACTTTTTTCCTATGCTTTGGCCTCGTTATTTTATATAAGAGTCTATAATAACGAATATATCTACACGTTATCCAGTTCTTCGAAGACTAGTTTCTCTTAGGTGTTTCCTTTGGGTTCACCGAGAGCCTAAATGTGTCCCTACTTGATCACTGAATAGTGCGTGTGTTTGGAAGCACGATAGTTTTGGGGTATTTCCTTATGAAATCCTAATGGGAAGTTAACAGACATCTAGCGGGACTAGTAGTGGGTCCCTTACTGAGTATATATTTATACTCACCCTTTTCTATGTTTAATTTTTCAGGCAAAGGTAAAGGTAAGGTTAGAGGAAAGTTGGCGAATAGTTTGGAAGTGAATGTGGCTCACCATAAGGAAAAAATGATGTTGCTTCTGCCTTATGTTTACAATATTTTGACCTTTGGTATTTTATTTAAATTTACAAAACTTATGCTTTACTCTTATGTTATTTTCTTTAAAAGTTAAATAGGCCCCGAACTAGCATTTTATCTACTATTTTATCTCTACATGCTTTATTTATCATTTATAAATGAGTATTTTGAAGTTTTTCATTGAAAATTTAGTGTCTTCTTTTATTTTTAATAAAAGAAAGTCTTTATTTATTTTAGTAGTAATGATCTCAGCTTAGTATAAAGAGTTGGGTCGTTACACTTAAACTGCTTGAAAAGTATAATATGTCTGGTTCCAAGGTAGTTTTGACATTCTTAGCATCTCATTTTAGACTTTCTTCATCTCAATGTCTTGTTACTGAACAAGAAAGGTTAGAAATGTCTAATATATGTCTAATATTTCCTACTATAATGTTGTTGGAAGTAATATGTATTTGATAATTTGTATTAGGCTTGACTTGGGTTATTCTATGTAGGTTTATGTCAAACCCTAGGAAGGAGCATTGGAATGCAGTTAAATGGGTGCTCTGATATTTGAAAGGTAATGTCAGTCTAAAGTTGTGTTTTAGTAGGGATTGTGATAAACCTTATGGATCTGGAGCTTGGCGAGCAAAAGAAAAACGTAGATGACTATACAACGATGGAGTGAACAACAAGTTTATCTAAGCTTGAACAAAAAATGCAATGCAGATGGAGAAGGACGTTGGCTCGCAAACTAGCGTTGGATGACTTAAAACGAACTATATCTTATGGCTCGTCCTCTTTTGAGCTTCGCCAAATGTGAACAGTGGACGACAGGGCACGATGAGTAACTAACATCGATGATCAACGACAAGGGAAAACTGGGCAATGGCTAGGGCGTGGGAAAGAAGAAGAAGAGGGTGAGATGGAGAGGTAGCATGCGCAACGAGGAAAAAAAGCAAGGAGTCTTTTAAAAAGTATAACGAAGCGGCAAAATATTGACACGCTATAGAACAATTTTAAAAATGAAAAAAGCCCACTGTCCCACAATGGAAAATACTAAATCATTGTTATATGTTTGGTATATGATCGAGATTTGGCTACTCTTTAGTACACGATCATTTACATTTAATCGTTTAAATTTGGATAGCCAAATCTAAACGATTTTTTTAAAAAAAATTGGTACATGATCGTTTAAATTTAGCTTCCCAAATCTAAACGATTTTTTTAAAGATTCTTTGGTACATGATAACTTGTAGAAATATAAGTTATTGTGGCCTTTTAGGTAGAACAATGGGACCAAAACACATGATATGTAAAATCTCTAGCTTATGTTGTAAATAAATAATTATTTAGAAATATATTTTACATAAGCTTCATGCCTGCTTTACTCCATTTTTAGTATCAAAACGTTGGATTATTGACAAAAGAATAAGCTAGCAAATCGTAGAGGAACTAGCACAGAGGCAAGGCAAAAAGACCAAATCATCACGTGAGAAGAGGTTTGCTAAAAGACAAAAGTGGTAGTTGGAGTGATGTGACATAACGAAAAGGACAACTTTCGGCGCTGACAAGGTTAGAATGATAGATTTCTCATCGAAAGATGCCTATATAAGAAGTTCCATCATCACCGATAAAATGAGGCCTATATGGGTTATAAAGGTCTTAATGAACCAAAGCCTAGAGGGTTGGTGGCAAGGATTAGCCTTAACACCATATGTGAAGCAATTCTTCATCTTCTTCGGTCAATTTGTGGAGTGAAAGCTTGTAATTTGAGCAAAGAAGATCACTCCATTCCCATCTCTCCCTAACTTGTATTGTCTTTTCTTTTCTTTCCATTTTTCTATTTCTTTACATTGTATGTGTTTATATTGTACAGTGGCTGAAGGCCTTCATTCTTTAATACAATGTATATTTATACAGTTCTCAATCCATCCATCTCTTTACTGTTCACCTGTTTTTTTGTTATTTGTAGTTCAGTTGTATGACTCATGCTTGATAAGAAGTTTTGCTTGTAATACTTGTCGCATTAGTGGAACTACATTCATCAATTGGCTAATGTATGTCGCCAACTGCCCGAGAGGATAAGTAGCAAGAACATAAGTAACACGCACAAGGAAGAGTTTTCTTGACCTTGGCGAGATAACTTTCATCATTTTTATATCGAAATGTGAGCAAGTGTGGACAACAGGCATCGAGAGGTTTCCATTCTTAAATACGGAGCTCTATAACTATTATTAGTAAATACTTGTAGATATACCTTGTTTAACTAGGCTTACTCATTTGGATCCTGAAAGAAGACCAAGTGTGGTGTTTAATGACTCTGAGAGGAGCACGCCTTAATCATAAACTAGATTAGAGAGTTATATCGCATTGAGGTGGTCGTATAACTTATTCGCCTGATAACCTTAGATCTTCCTTCACCCCCTGCCTTAACAAAAGTTAGTTAATTCATTCCTCCATCTTACCATAATTTATTCCTTTGTGCATGAGTCTCTAGGTGTAAATAGGTAGTTATTATTCATTTTATATTCTTTTAACTCAATTTTCGTAACGCCTAGTTGATAAGTAGACCCTAGAACTAAGCTTTGATATCAATTTTTTGTGTTCGATCCTAGTTCATCCGAAAAAACCTATTGCTTCGCTTACACTTGGACAAGCAATAGGAAAACTTACACAACGAGGACTTGAAAATAGGTGGTGGGGACATTGGGAGTATTTTGCATGCAATGATCATGTCCACTCGCATGATAAAAAGAATACTGGAAAGTATTTTGCATGTAATGATCCGTATTCAATGACACATCATCACACCACAAATATGCAAACTAACAAATAAGTTTGTGTACCTTGATTATAGGCAAGTTTGTTAGAATATTCTTCTTAGAGACAATATAACTTATCCCACAACAAATTAAATCCCATGAAACACAATCCTAATTTCATGAAGAGAACCACAACACAAGCAGTACATGATCGTTTAGATTTGGCAATCTTTTATCCGAACGATTTTTTTCATAATCTTTTATATTTGACACACAATCTTAAACAACAAATAACAACTTTTAAAAAAATGGATATCTTATATTTGGTACACGATCTTGAACAAAATAACAATTTGAAAAAAAATTAAGAGAATTGTAGAAGAAGAGAAAAAGACGATGGAAATGAAAAGAAGAATTACAGAAGAAAGAAGATGGAAAGGAAGGGCAAATGAAAATATTTAAAAAAATTACAGAAGAGAAAAAGACGATGGAAGGAAAAAAATCACAAAAGAGGAAGAAAAGAAAGATGAAAGGGAAGGGCAAACCTGAAATATTTTTAAAAAATGGTCAGTTTTATTAGCTTTTTTATTTTGTTACACGAGCGGTAAATATTTTACCAGTTTTTATATTTATAAAAGTTAACAAAAAACAATAAATTTTTAATAATAATAATAATATATTATAGGTTAATTTTCATAAATAGAACAAAACGACAAAATATTTATAGCCCATAAAACAATTTAAGAAAAGCCCTTTAAGGTTAAATATTTTTTTAGAATTTCATATTTTCCCTCACTAGTTTATAATAAATTTTCAATTTCAATTCTTCCTCTTCCCGATTTTTTCATCTTCTTTTTGATTTATTCATGTGATATTATATATATATGTTTTTCATCGACATCATTCTCTATTTTCTCTTCTTTATAATCTTCGACAGTATTTTTTCTTTTCATCATCTTTCTTCTCCTCTTCTGCAAATTTTTTCTTCTTTCTCTCGTATTTTTCTATTCTTCTATAATTTTTCTTTTATTTTTTTTTAAACCGTTGTTTTGTTTAAGATCGTATGCCAAATATACAATATTTTTTTAAAAAAGTTTTAAATAGATATTTGGTTGTTTAGATCATATGACAAATATAAAAGATCGTGGAAAAAATTGTTAGGATATTAGATAGTCAAATCTAAACGATCGTGTAGAGCCAAATCTAAACGATCGTGTAGAATCTTTTAAAATTTTATTTAAATTTGGCTTTTCAAATTTAAACGATCGTGTACAAAAATAGTCAAATTTAAATGATCGTGTACTAAAGAATCTTTAAAAAAATTGTTTAGATTTGGCTACCCAAGTTTAAATGATTAAATCTAAATGATTGTGTAAAAAAAAGTCAAATTTAAACGATCGTGTACTAAAAAATCTTAAAAAAACTGTTTAGATTTGACTGCCCAAATTTAGACGATCAGATCTAACCGATCGTGTACCAAATATAAAAGATCATTTTCCAAAAATTCTTGAAAACAAATCGTTGAGATTTGGCAACCCAAATTTAAACGATCGTGTACAAAACAAATTATTAAAAAAATAATTTAGATTTAGATTTAATTGTTTAGATTTGGGAAGACAAATGTAAACAATGAAATCCTAAACGATCATTTTCTAAATACTAAATGATGGTTTTCCAAATATATTACGTGCATTGGATGTCAATTAATCGGGACATTTTTGGAATTTTTCATTGTGGGCCTGTAGACTTTTTCTGGTTTTTGAAATTGTTTTATACAAGGTAAATATTTTGTCGCTTTGTTCTATTTTTTAAAAGACCTCGATATTATATTATCATTAATATTAGTAATTTTCTTTTCTTTTTCCTTATTAAACAAAATCTTTCTCTTTTCTCACCAAACTCCAACAAAATAACACCTAAACATTTAAAATCTTAATAAAATAGGACAATTAGGTTGAGAAAATACCTTAAATTTGGTGGCGTTACATATTGATAACCCAAATTTATGATAGATCGATGGATATTTAAATATTAACAGATATTTTAGAAAAAATCATGAATATCACGAAAATTTATAAAAGTATCATGCATTTTTAATTGAAATTTGAGAACAAACTCATTTAAGTAATAAAATATAGTTCAAGCATATAAATCAACAATAATTAGGAGACAAATATTATTAGTGAAGTACAAGTCATACAAATACAAACACTACAAGAAAACCTACCTACTATGACAGTTATATATATCCCAAAAGGAGGAAAGAAAAAACTATCACAAAAGGTTAAAATTCGAGTTTTTGACGAAAAATGACGAAATTTTTTGGATTAGAAGAATTTATGACAGTTTTTAATTGTCATAAATCTATGACAATTTTTAAATGTCATTAAATATAAATAATAAAAATAAATTTTATTAAAAAATATTAAAATATAATTTTCCCCCTTAATTTGTCTCCAACTTTTCACTAAAAATTATTAAAATATAAATTTATTTTTATTTTTCCTTTCTTCATTATCATACTCATGATAGAACCCAAAAAAACCTAACCCCAACTCCATTCTTCTCCATCTCCATGACCTTTCTTCTCAACGACAGAGACCTATGGCGAGGAGACCCACAACGATGTTGAATCTAAACGTTTCGAAGTTAGCAACCCACGCTCGTTTTCTCATCAACAACGACCCACACTCGTTTTAAAGGTTTAGAAGATAGGTTAGTGTTTAATATATTTCACTTTTGTGTCTTTTTCTTTTTTGAGTTTAATCAGTAGGGTGTAAGAAATGGAACAAAATTCATTATTCCATCCGATGATAATGATTTTATGCAATGTATTCCCCATTTAATTTTCAATGATTACAAAAAACCCATTATTTTTGAATTGGTTAAAGCATCCATTACCTCCATAAGATGAATTGATTTAGAGGAATAGGAAAGGAGAAGAGCAAAGTAAGCAAAGCAGTGGTATTCAACCAAAGTTTTCATTTCCACTCCTATTTTCTTCTCATTTCTCTTATAATGCTTTCATTTTACCCACAATATGAAGGTATTCAACCAAAGTTTCATTTTTTCTATTGTTTGTACTTGTATAGTAATATAGTAATATGTGGTTGTGACATTGTTTTTTTATTATTATTTCTTTTGTATTAGTCTATTTTACAGCAAGCTAATTTTAAAGATTCAAGAGTAAAAAGAGTACCCTATGGATACTAGCCCTATACTAGCATAACTAATTTAAGAAACAAAATTAGAGTATTGTTCAAAATTTCCTACATAATTGGAAATATGTCATCCAACATCAACCCAAATGTTACCGATGAGAGAATATCTTGTATGATATTCACAATTTGCGTGTATTAACTTAATGGGTGTATTATCCATATATTACAAAAAGTATAGGGCTTTTTAAAAAATATAACAAATCGACAAAATATTTACATTATATATAACAATTTCGAAAATGGAAAAAGTCCACAAACCTACGATAAAAAATACAAAAAATGCTCTAGTCAATCTGTGATTAATAATCCACTTGTGCATATAATATATTTTGCAAGATTAGTTTAGATTTGGTACACGATCGTTTAAGTTTGGCTACACGATCATGTACTCAAATCTAAACTACCAATATTCCAACGATTTTGTTTTTCAAGATCTTTTATGTTTGGTACACGATCTTGTGTTTGGATTTGTCTGCTAAATCTAAACGATCGTATACCAATACTCCAATGTTTTTGTTTAAGATCGTGTACCAGAATCTTTTTAAATTTGATACACGATCTTGAACAAAAAAAAATTGATTGAAAACATAGATCATGATTTCAAAAAAAATATAAAAGAAAAAAATGTAGAAGAAGAGAAGAAAGAAGATGGAAAGGAAACAAAAAATTGCAGAAGAGAAGAAAGAAGATGAACATGAAAGGCAAACCTGAAATATTTAAAAAAAGTGGTTGACTTCATAGATTTTTTTGTTTTGTTAAATGTGTCGTAAATATTTTGGTGTTTTGTTATATTTATGAAGTTGAAAAATAAATAAAGAGAAAAAAAACAGACAAAAAAATGTTGCTATATATGTTAATTTTTTGTATCTAACTGTTATACTTACAACTATCTCTAAAATAAAGAGTTGGTTTCAAATATAACAAAATGAACCAAAATATTTATAAAATATAATAAAATTTTAAATTCTATATCTTGTAAACAAACTAGATTATGTGATTTAGATTTTGTTAAACGATCGTGTATAAAGATCACAACAATCATTCAAATGTTTATACACGATCGTGTAGGGTTGTATAAACGATCGTGTAAATTTGAGTGAAAAAAGAAATCAACTATCGCTTACACTTATTGTTCGATTATTTGTTTCTGAAGATGGATCTGAGCAAATATGAAAGCAATGGACCAATCGAACTTTCACCTTTTGATATTTTGAGAGAGAATGATTAGAGAAGAATAACACCTTTAGAATGAAATCCAATGTCCGAGAGAGATTTTTCTTCTTTCATTATTGATACAAGATCATTCAATGTCAATGGTAAAATGAGTTGAGAATAAATATTTTGGTGGAATGTTAGTGCAAGATGTACGGAAGAAATTGTTCCCGGAAAGAGAGCAAATAAGCATACCATTCAGTTGAGTTGATTTTAGTAGAGAAGGGTAGAAATGTTAATTCACGTAGCAAAAACGTTATTTGAAATAAATTTTTTGGAAAAAGGTCAGTGATATAGAAAAGTTTTAGTTTTTAGGTTAGTTTATGAAATTTTCCAATAAAGAGTGTAACGAGCCGAGGAGGAAGAGACCAAGGAAAGAAAAGACGTTGGGCCAAATTACCTAACTTTCCCACCTTGAGATCGAGGTAAGTTGGGCCAAACAATTTTCCCTCCTTACCCACAGAGGTGTTAAGCAAAAATGACCCAGCACGTCTACGTTGGCCATGAAGGCCCAGAAAAGTGACTTTATTGGGCTAAATGGCCCAACTTGCCTTCCTCGACCTTGAGGCGGAGATTGAGGCAAGCCTATTTCCATCTCTAAAGGCCCACCTCTTTTTAGCCATGATCCAAGATCCTTGGACGACCCAAATTTGGATTCCTTAAGATAACCGATAGAATGATAAAAAATTGGCTAACAAACTTAAAAATAGCAAATTTAAAACATATTAAGATTTAGACTTCTTTTTTATTTTTTTAACCAATTATACCAGTTTGTATACGAAAATTCTTTTCTGTCAGATACAGTGTATTTGTATAAGTAAAAAATGATACAAGATATCATAGATTGATAGATACAATGTATTTACAAAAACCATTAATTTTGGAAAATATTAAATAAATTTTTATTTTCGGACTATATAAGATTACACAAACATCTCCTAGATTTATCCCTGCAATTTATAAAGAATTTTCGGATTTTTAGATTTCAAATAAATTAATTAACAATTTATTTCTATAATTCATAATATATATATAGTAATGACTATTTGAATTTAAAGTTTTTTTGTCACCTCTAAAATAATGGTTAATATAACTTCATCACTTTCCGTTTCATAAAGTTCCTTTTAATAATTATTAATATTTTATTATATAATACATAATACATATTTTTCATATTTCTAATAACAATTTGAAGTTAGATTTTATAACATCCAATAAAATCGTCAATTTTAATTCTCGACCGTTTCCCTAAAATAATGGCAAGTATAAATTCAACATTTTTTTAATTATTTATATTCCAAAATATTTATAATTTTTTTAAAATTTAAATACCTCCAAAATACATATGCTTAATACAATTTGAATTTAAAATTTTATCATTCCCTAAAATCGTGCTAATTACGATTATCCACTTATTTTATTAAAAAAATTAGTTGACATCCCTAAAATAATGGCAAACATAAATTCAATATCTTCGGATTATTTATATTCCAAAATATTTATAAAAATTTGAATTAAAATACCTAAAAAATATGTATTAATAACAATTTGAATTTAAATATTATCATTCCCTAAAATCGTGCTAATTACGATTATCCACTTATTTTATTAAAAATTATATCATCTCCTAAAATTGTGTTATTTGATTGATATCTCTAAAATAATGGCAAACATAAATTCAACATTTTTGGATTATTTATATTCTAAAATATTTATAAAAAATTTGAATTGAAATACCTCCAAAATACATATTGCTAATAACAAATTGAATTTAAAATTTTATTTTCCCATAAAATCGTGCTAATTGGTTGATTTTATTTTTAAAAAATTGTTTTATTGTGCCAATGGTATTGAATAATTATTTTGAGACGTTGTGTTTTTAAATTATGTTAATATCTACGTTTATTTTCATCGAGTAAGAGTCTCAAATACACTATAATTGTGATCCACAATCCTTAAAATCTCATAGTCATCTATTATACAAACATATTCTAATCAACAAATTTGGGACACACATAAAAAGATTAAAAATTTAGTCATCAAGATGTAGTATCATTCCCTAGATATATAATAATTCACATATTCCAAATACAATTTATTTCAGTAGGTCAAAAAAATGAGATAAGATATTGAAAATAACACAAATTCACTGTATTTTGTAAATAACATTCAAATTTGGTAAATCTGAACTAAATATGTTATTTTGTACAATTTATTAAATAATACATGATATAGTTTTAATAACAATTTGAATTTAAATTTTAGATCATTCCCTAAAATTATGTCAAATATAAATACAATAATTTCACTTTTTTATATTTTCAGCCGATTTTACCTTTATAGAGGAAAATTCTTATCTGATAGGTACAGTGTACTTGTGTAGGTTAAAATGATGGAATATAACCAAGAATCACGGATACAATGTATTTGCAAATCATTCAGTTGAGTAAAATATTAAATAAAAATTTATTTTCAGAATGAATTTGATTGAATCAACATCCCCTAGATTTAAGCCTGCAATTTATTCCAAATTTTCGTGTTTGTAGGTTTCAAATCAAGTAATTAACAATTTATTTAGTTGTGATTGTTAAAATTAAAATTGAATCTTATCCCTATAATTATGATGCATTTAATGTATATATGATTATTCTAAGAAAATTTTGATCTTCCCCTATAATCGTGGTATTTCCCTAAATTTTTCATATTTCTAATAACAATTTATTTAACATAATAATAAATTGAAATTAAAATTGTATCTTACCCCTATGCATTTAATAGAATTATTCTAAAAAAATTTTGATCTCCCCTATAATCGTGCTACTTGATTGATTTTCCTAAAATGATGTCAAACATAATTTCAAAATTTTAGGATTATCTTGTTAATATCCTTTATCTATTTTTCATAATTTTTTATTTAAAAATAGATTTTAAATTTTGATTTGAAACCACCAAAATATTAAAATTGCTTTAAAAATTTATATAAATAGGTCTTGTTAATAATAATTTGAACTTAAAATTTTATCATCCCTAAAATCACACTAAGATTATCTTCGTATCTCCAAAATAATAGCAAACATAAATTTAACATTTTTGAATTATTTATATTCCAAAATATATATAAAAATTGAATATTTTATTTTTGGAAGGAATTAATTGAGAAGAAAAGATTTGTTTTATTTAAATTGGAAAAGAAAAAAGGAAAATGAAAATATTTAAGGGAAAAGAATAATATAATAATGTTTATTAATATTATTATTACTATTCATCATCTTCTTCACTCTCACCAAATCCTAGCCGCCGACGACACCCCCATCTTTGTTCGAGTGTTCTTCATCCAATCAATATCTCCACTTTTGTAGCCATCCCCTCCACTGCGCGCTGCTAGTCGCATGTTTACTTCATCTGAAGCCGAGCGCCTTTGCGCTCCTTGTTCCTTCGCTTGTCGACGCCTAGCCGTTCCAGTGTCCTTCATCTGCATTCGTTCATTGATTATGCCAAAACTTCCAGCCACCGTCAGTCGTCGGATTTTAGTGATTTGTGGTTGTTGAGGTTTTGTTGTACTTTTTCTTAATTACTCATTGAAGTTAAAATAATATTAATTTTTAGATCTTTGGAAAGAGACCAAAGAGGATAGAAGGCGGAAAGGGAGAATACAAGGTATGTGGTTGATGTTTGATATCGAATACAATGTATTGGATGTAATTACACTGTATCTGTCCTAAAAATCAAGTGGATATATCGTTGCTGTAATTTAAAAGAATAGTTAAATAATAAAAAATAATTTATATTCACAACTGTATTTATATATAAACTATAATTAAAAACTAAAAAGATATTACACTTTACATTTTTTCTTTTTGACCTTGAAAAAATTTCAAAAATCGCCTGAATATGCATGCAACAATTGATAAGTATAATCGTGTTGAAAATAAAATTTTTTGAGAAGCAGAGCTTAAACGAGCAAAGAAAAAAATCCTTTGAAGAAGCTTACCTTTGAGCGAAAAAAAGAATCTATAATCGGTTTGATAAAGAAGATGGTTGTAATCAGTTTGATGAAGAAGATGGTCGGCAAGAAGAAAATCCTTTGATTTGAACTGAATGTATGAAGACTTTGAAGGTTTCGAGGAGGACGAAACTTGAAGCTCGAATCTTTTCTGCAATTGATCGAAGACTTTGAAGATTTGGTGGAATCTACGAAAGTGGAAGATAGTGAAGTTGGATTCTTTTTGGTTTTGAATACCTAAATGTGCACAATTTCAACAAGAATGTGTTATTTAATTACAAGATATTTTAGTTTGAGGTGAACATTTATATTTAGGATTGTTTTTGAATCGGGTAGGAGCATTTGAGACATTGTTCTATTTATTTATTTTTCAGATTTTTCATTTTGCTATTCTAACAATTTAAAATTAAATTTACTATCTTTCCAAACTAAACCTCTTAATTTGCTATTTTTCTTGTCAGTTCATTCTTAATATCTTTTAAATTTGCATGCTATCTTTCTTTTCCAAACTAAAATTCTACCACCCGTGGAGGTCTTGTGCATTTTTTCTTGGCGAAAATTTAGCATTAATAGTTGTCATCTTGAGTGGAAACATAAGAGTTTACGACCTTAGCAAATTCTTGAATTCTATTAGGGGATTAGTACGAGATATACAAACACAGTAGTTACAGTTATGATCAAGAGGACAAACCCTAAAATAAGGGAACATTGAATGGATGATTACTCTAAGCTTAATTT
>JBBPDI010000009.1:12345339-12357494 GCA_037974545.1 Cucumis variabilis | reverse complement strand
TAAAATACCAGTACATTGGCAAAATTTTAGAATCAAAATTCTAAATAAAAACTAAGCATGCTTTTAAATTAAAAGATGCAGAGAACTTACTTTCGATGACGTCTCTAAATCTACAAATCACCAAATTGGGGATATCACCTGTCAGAGACCTTTCTATCCTCTAGGATGAGATTGGTTTGTGGGAACCAAATGGGATGGGAAAGAGTTTAGAGGTAGTTGAGAGAAACTTTTTTTTTTTGTGCAAAGCAAAAGCCTTGGCTTTATTTTCTTGATCAATTCATTAAAGAAAATTGTTTTCTTCTAGATATTTATAACTCTCTTTCCTTCTTGGAATAGGAAAAAGAGTAAGAGAGAATTATGAGATTCTATGATCAAATTGACTAATTAATTAACAATTAATCAATTAGTTAATAATTAATTAAATTTCATTCAAATCTTATTTGAATGAATATCTCTCCAATATCTTATAGATTTATATTAATATAATTAATTAAATCATATTTAATTAATATTTCATTTAAATTTTTTTGAATGAATATCTTTTCTAACTCTTATAGATTTATATTAATATGATTAATTAAATAATATTTAATTAGTATTTCATTCAAATCTTATTTGAATGAATATTTCTGCAATATCTTATAGATTTAATTAAATAAAACTAAATTATTAGTTAATTATCCAATTAATAGCTAAATTAAATATCTTTTTAACTTAAATTAAATTTGAATCATATTCAAATATAGGTTTCTCTCATAACCAATAATTTTAATATGAATCCAATTCACATTAAATTAATATTTGAACTCATTCAAATATTTTATCTCTTATAAATTAGTTTTGACTCATATTCAAAGTTAAATTTATCTAATAAAATTCGATAAACACTATACATTAAACTAATTCTCAAAGTAAATTTGAACATTTCAAATTACCAAATTACAATCAATGTGAATAAATCTCATTATCCTACAGATCAAAAGCTACAAGGATATGAGATTAATTGGCTAAACTCATTAACCACATTAATAAATATTCGTTAACTGTGTGTACACTCTAATAAAAACTCGCAATTGAACTCTTCTCACTATAGATATATTTTTGTGTCCACGGATATAGACTAATAACAGTAAGTTAGTCCTTCACGAGTATTCGTAACATCAGCTAGGTCAATTTATCGTTTTACCCCTAGATTACCTCTAATCCTTAAATACTAGTGCCCCTCTAATGAACAACTTGTTTATGGTCCTACCAATAAACAGAAACCCCTTTCGTGACATAGAGAGGGTAAGGCCATTTGTTCAAGACCTGGAGACACCATTTAAGGGAACACTCATTTACTTACCCTAAAGTTGGAAAGGAGTGAATTCCATCTTATGTAATTATGTTCCCAACTCTCCACTCGGTCTTGTCATCAAAATGATGAGATTATTGAGTCGACGATCTGGCCATTCTCATCCATACAAATCAAAGAATAATCCCTCACAAGCAGGAGTTTATAATACGCTCAGATTAAGACTAAGTTACCTAGGTCATCCTAGTGAAATAGAAACCTAACTAGATAACGGGGTTATATTTAGTGGTTACTATTTTGCAGTCCGCTCTTATGCAAACTCACTGCATAGGATACCCTCACTCGTATGTCAACTACAAGAACACGTTGGAATATTGCGTTTGTATTAAATAAAAAGTGAATTGTATCCATAGTGTTACAGGATAAGGTAGCCAACCTTATCCCTATACTATAGGCCCTTTAAGCTGATCTCGAACATTGATCCCTGAATGTCTCTACATACTGTTCAAGACTCATTAAACAACTTAGGATGTTAGTTTATCGGATTTGGGTTATTAAGAAAAAACTAATATTATAATCAATAACAATTATTACAATAATAACACTTTATTAATAATAGTCAATGGATTATATTTACAATCTACGAGCTTTAGAACATAAATTCCAACAATAGTGAGCATCTCACATGCTATGATCATGACCCATGACTTACTGCATTAAATTAATCACGCAATACAAAAGATTAGTGAACATCTTAGTGCGTTAAACATGCTTCATGGTGTATTTCCTATATTAGAATTGCACGCTACTAATGTGAAACTACTAAGTCTGTACGAAAAGAATGCAAGCATATCATAGGTAGTTTGAGGTATGCTACTGATTTTACTAGACAAGACATAGCTTACTATCTAGGTTTACTAGCAGAGCTAGTCTAGAACACTAGAATACTGTAGAAAGAGTAACGAGATATTTAAAGAAAACAAAAAACCTAGGATCACATTATCAAAAGTTTACCATTGTACTAGAAGGTTACAACGATGCTGATTGGAACTCCATCTCTGATGACTCAAAGCCTATAAGTGCGTATATTTTTAATATAGCAGAAGGAGTTTTTGTTTGGAAATCCAAGAAACAGACGATCTTAGCCCAGTCAATAGTGGAGTCAGAAATGATAGCACTAGCCACTGCTAGTGAGGAAGCAAGTTGGCTTCAAAGCAAGCTATCAAAGATTCCCACATGAAAAAGATTGATACCAGTCATACTAATCCATTGTGATAGTACTGTAGCATCACAAAAGTTTAGAACCATTATTACAACAGTAAAAGACGACATATACGTCGTAAACATAGTACCATTAAAAAATTTCTCACTACTGGTGTAGTGATAGTGAATTTTGTATGGTTTGATGACAACTTGGCTGATTCTTTGATGAAAGGATTCGCAAGAAAGGAGATTTTTATAACCTTAGAAAGAATGAGACTTAAGTCTATTGAAAATTTAATCACTTATGAGATAAATCCAACTTAAAAGATTGAAGATCTCTAGAAACAAGTTCAATGGGTAATAACTTATCACAAGTGATATGATGAGAATCATGCTAAATACAAAGAAGTTCCATTCTTATGATTGAAAAGTTAGTATGACATCCTAAAACGTATAAAAATGTTGAACTTAATTCTTAATGTATTGTAACACCCTAAAAAAATTAAGGTAGTTTTAAATTTAATTATCTTAGTTTAATTTAATTATGTTAGAATTATTTGTGTGTTATTTTAAATAATTGTTGAGAACTATTTGATTTTATAGAAATTAGGATTAATTAAAAATTTAATGGAAGAATATTTAATTAATTTGAGGATGTGGAATTTTGAGTGGATTATATTGGTGGTGGATTTGAATGGATTAAGAATAACAATATATAGATACATCTAGTTAATTAATATTTTGGAATGGAAAAATAATTATATAGGTAATAATATAATTATTTAAGAAAGAAGGAAAAAGAGAAAGTTGATTGGATGGAAAGATTTAACGAAGAGAGAGAATAAAGTTATTTTGATTTTATTTTTGGAAATGTAAAAAGAAATAGGAAAAGTAAAGTAATAACAATAAAATTGTTATTATTATTTTAAATAGCCTCGACCCTTGTGCAAGGTAAATTCATCATCTTCTTCACCTAACCAAACCGTAAATACTGCGGCCGCTCGATTTTCTTCACTGATCTTTGCTCGTCGTGCACTGCTGCAACCTCCTCTGTTAATTGCCTCGTCGTCGTCCAAAGCTAACCTTCAAACGAAGTGCCAAAATGTCATGTCTTCCTCCATCTTCAAGGGTTCTGTCATTTCCAACCTCGTGGTCTCTTCTTCCATTCGTCGATCCTCTCTTTATTTTCGGTAAAGTCGAACGGTCATTGTCCATCGTTCATCTTCTTTCATCCTACATTTTGTGTTTGTTGGTAAAGTCTGCCAAGTCGCGCGTGTTCTGTTCGTGACCCAACCTTCTCAACCAATCCAAGTCCATTTCTTCTACTCCAAGTCGTACGTGCATACCTCCATCTGAACCTAAGTCATTCTTCTCCAACAGTGAGTTGAGTCGTGTTTGTTTCCCTTTCTTATAGCCATTTGAGCCGTTGGGTCCATTCTTGGTGAGTTTTGTTTGGGTTTTTGGTATGGTCATCAAATAGTAATTTTTGGTTTTAAGTTGGATTTTTGTTCTTTGAAGGTTTTGGCTGAATTCTTTGGAATAATTATCAGTGAAATACTACCCTCCAAGGTGGAATTGGTTTCAACCTCTTTCATTGGTAAGTTTGGAAGCTAAGTAATTAATTGTTTGATGTTGGTTATCAAACTATTAATTTAAATCTTATTTAAGTTTAGGACTTATTCATTGAAAAACTTTAATCATGACTGTTAGTAAAGACTTGTTAGCTAATCTCTCAGGTAAGACATTCTACTACTAAACTTTCGAAACAGAATTAAGAGCTTTCATTTATTTTCCATTATGTATTGATGTAGCTAAGGAGCATAATGTGACAAATATGAATGATCGATATCAATGCCTACCATAGATGACTGATATGTTATAATGAATATGTTATGACTAATACATTATGATTGATGTGTTAGACTGATATGACTGAGATAACTGATATGGTATGATGCATGGTATATTAATCATTTGATAAGGACGTTAGGATTGATTTTCATGCCATGATAGGATATTATGATATGTTACATGTTATAGATTGTGGTTTTCTGTTAACTTGTCTGTTAGGGTCGTACTTATATGGGTGTTCCTCGAGATCACCACCTTTTTATGACTGTATGTTCGATGAGACCACCAGTTTATCATGATATATTTTTTTAGTGGTCCGACAAGGTCACTAACAACTTGATTCTCTTAGGCATTTCCTCGAGTTTGTCAAAGACCAATTTCTCTTAGGTGTTTCCTTTAGGTTCATCGAAGACCATATGTGTTCCTACGAAATCACTAGATAGCGTGTGTTCGAGAGCATGATAGTTATGAGGCACTTTCTTACGAAATCGTAATGGAAAGTTAACAGACATCTATCGGGACTAGTAGTGGGTCCCTTATTGAGTATATGTTTATACTCAACCTTTTATATGTTTAATTTTTCAGGCAAAGGTAAAGATAGAGGTAGAGGGGAGCTGGAGAGTGACAAAAAGTGACTGTGGCTCACCACATAGGAAAAACTTTATGTTGCTTTTGCCTTATGTTTACAGTATTTTGACTTTTGGTATTTTATTTAAATTTATCGAACTTATGTTATATTTTTATGTTATTTTCTTTAAATGTTAAATAGGGCCTGAACTGGCATTTTATCTACCACTCATTTATTTAAATTTAAATTTATCGAACTTCTTTAAATGTTCTATACTTGATATCAAGTAGGATATCTAAGCTACAGGAGTACTCTTGATAGATTCACCTTTGTGAATGTGCAAATGAGGGACACTTCCTATGGAATCCTAAGCAAATTCCTAGAGCGTTCACTAAACTGGAATATACGTGCAAACCCATAAAGCACGAGCAATTTTAGAACTTCACTCGAATAATGCTATGTGTGCAATTTGATTAGAAGTAAAGTTAAGAACTAAGAGTTACTTTACAATAGTCTAAATTATTGTTACTATACAAAGGTTCACGTCAATAGACACCTTTACATAAGCTTAGTATTTTATAAATAGACAATGCTCGATGATAATGTTTTTAAAAATTTTCAAGTGTAGGATTAATAGTAAAAAAGTTTGAAGTGGGGGATTGTTGAATAATTTTTTTTTACATGCGATAATACTCTGTGATGCGATAAGTGTTATCCGATAAGCAATAGAACTAAGCTATGCGAATGATAGTCTTGAGATTCCTACGCAATATAGTTTTCAATTATGGATATTGATAACAACTACGCGATAGTACTAGCTATGCGAAATACTAGAATATCTCATCTCACATGCTGACATCCTAGGCAAGATGGTCAAATGAGATGAGATGTAATAAAATACATGATCTTTATCACATAATTAAAAAATCAAACGTTTTATTACCATTTTGTATTTAATTTTCAACGTAGTCTTTCTATAACTTCAAACGTTTTCAAAATTAATTTTCAATCTCTTTATTTGTTTCCTCACACTATATAAACACCTTTACCTCTTTATCCTGTGTGAGAGGAAAATAAGCAAAAATTCTCGTTCAAACTTTCTTTCTAGGAGCTTTTCAAGCAACACAAAGTGTCTATTTGAGAATTGAGATTCTGATTAGTTTAGTGTAAAACTAATGAAGAACAAGACTGTTTTATCTTAGGGACGATGAGACATTATCTGTTTTCATAAAGGAGCAGAGCTGGAAAACATCTTAAAGAGAACAAGATCCGCGACTCATCTTCTATATTCCAACTTGTTTCTGTTTTGCAGTAACCGTTTTCTACCAGGCAATTTAACCAGCACACTAGTTGATCATTAGGCGAATTGATCATGCGGTGTTTGGACCAGTAGTTGTCTTGATTAGTTCACAAGCTAACTAAAGAAGTCATTCTGATCAAGCAAAATATTTATACACTATGCGAGATACAAGACGTGAAAACAATCGATCAATCTAAGCGTACAAGTTAGACGTTAAAGTTGATCAACAATTTTTCCTTCTTGACGATTTTCGTTGAACAACAATCATGGACTTACACGTTTGATTTGGGTTGTTGTAGCTTTTAAAATAATTGTGGTTAACTTTGCTTTTTGAAAAGATTGTTTCTAAAGAAAGTCAATTAGTGCTTTGTTAAATTGTAATTTTAAATTAAAAAAAGGAGAATTTTCAAAACAACAAATTTTACAAAATAGGGGCATTTTAAAAAATAGCAAAATAAATTAAAATATTTACAAGCTATAAAAAATTTTGGATTCTATCACTAATAGTCTTCTATTACTATAGCATATCAATGACTACATGTGATAGAATTTACTATAGATTGTAAATATTTTGTAAAATTTGCTGTTTTTGAAAATTTCCCTTTACAAAACTAGTTAGGTTGTTAGATAAACTAGTGTATTAAATTGGTGTAATTAATTAATTATACGAAGTAAAATAAGTTTATTGTTTTAATTATTTTATCATTGATAATTAATTTATAATTTATAATAATCAAGATTTTTTAACATTTTATATGATTTGAATTTTAACTAATTTTGTTTAGGTGAAATTTTCAAAAATAGCAAATTTTACAAAATATTTACAACCTATAACAAATTCTATCAGTGATAATCATTGATATGCTATAGTGATAGAAAACTATATTGATAAAATCCAAAATTTTCTTATAACTTGTAAATATTTTAATTTGCTATTTTTAAAAATGTTCGTTTGTTTAATCTAAATTATTTAATAAAATTTTAAGAAAAATAGATGTTGACAATTTCAATTTGATAAACATTTGAAGATATATGTGAAAAGTGTAGCAATATGAAAGAATATTATTATAATTAATACATTTATTTAAGGATCAATTGAACTAAGTAGCAAAAACTTTTAGTAAATTTAAGTCCATAGACAATGGTTTATTATTATGCAAATGCAAAATCATTAAGCTCAACTCAATTAAAACATTGGAATGACAAAAATGGCTCTCACAGTTAAAAATGTTTGATTATATTTTATTGTTCATTACTCACTATTACCATATATTTACAACTGATATTGATTTCTATCTAATTATTAGATAATTGCTATCTAATTGATAATGATATTAATTGATTTTACTTGATATTGATATTGATTGTAGAATATTGTGCTAGTAATACCGGATGCTATCTAAGACTAATTGTTAATGATATCAAATGTTATCTCATTGTTGGTTTTCTTAATATCTAAAATGAGTTGTCAATGATACTGATCGTTATCTTATTGTTGTATAATTGCTATTTGATATATCAATTATTCTGATCATAATGCATATCGATTTGTTAGCTAATTGTTGTTTGATAGCTATTTGTTGGTTATTATGACTGCCAATAACACTAATTGTTATCTAATTATTGTCTGATTACTATCTAATATTGGTTGTCAATGATATAGATTAATGTTATCTAATTGTTGTATAAACGATATCTAATTGTTGTGTGATTATAACATTTTTTTGCCAATTATTAGTTAACATTGTGATAGCCATTAACTACTTGTGATTCATTTGGTTCCCATTTTTTGTCAATTAATTAGTAATTTTTTATATTGCTTGATTCTCTTTTGATTCTCATCTAATTACCTATTATTATTTGACACGTAACTCTACAAAAAGTTTTATTTTTTATCCAAAAAGAAAATGTAATGACCTGACATTTCCAGATCTCTACTTTGGGTCATTTCTAACATACGTGTAATTTTAAAACATAAATTTATGGACTCTTTTATTTAAAATAATAATTTTGTAAATTATAGAATATTATTTGATTCAGAATCCCTTTAATGTTTAAAAATAAATATTTATATAAGTCATAAAACATTTACATTAAAAACTCAAACTCAAATATTTTCTTTTTAACATTCAAAACTTCTTTAAATCATGATATTGAGTTGAAACGTTCACACTGTTCCCATATAGCACCTTCAACAGATCTTCTCCTCAATGGCTCACTACTAGACCCACTAGGTGAAAATGTTAACTTTTCTATTTACGTATGTTAGACCCTAATTGCATCATAAGCTACGCAATAGGACTTTATGCATTAAAGAGTTGTCAATTGGAAGTGTTTCTCTTGATTTGATGAGTTGAGGCATTTCAATCAAGCGTTGAGGAAGTGCCTATGAATTCTAGTAGTTGGTGGCCAAATCTTTCTTAATAAAGAAGTATCTGACGTCATTCCTTACGTATGAAGGACAGTGCTCAGTTTTGAACCAATCACTCAATGATGATCAAAATTTGTATGGTCATAGCTACGTGATAGAATGCAAATTGTTGAAACATACCGTCAGTCAAAAGTAATCATTCAAGCATGAAAATTTTCATCAGAGAAGTATATGAATAGAAAGTTGTGGGAAAGTTTTAGAGCTTAAAAAAAAACTCTTGGAGAATTTACAAGGCATTAAGAAGTCTTTTCAGAGCTATCACACATTCGAGGTTGACAAGAAGTTTGGCCAAGTGTTTAGGCCAAAAGGAAACTTTATCTCGATTGTGAGTGGTTTTTTATAACGTTTGAAACTCTAATGGTTTTCAACTCATCTTTGAACTCTAGGAAATTGATGTTTATTTAAACAATGCTAATTGATTTATAAATTAGCATGATTTGAAAAGCGAATTATGATTTATGCTTTGTGAAATATTTTGGTACCCTATGGGATGAACCTTACACTTGTTTTCTGATCTAGTGTAAGGATGCCTTATATTGGCTTTGTGATCTGGTGTATGATGTTAACTTGCTTTGTGATGTAGTTAGTGTAAGCTCATGCCTTATACTTGTTTTATGATCTGGTATAAGATGTCTTATACTTTCTTTATCATATGGTATAAGATGTCCTTTGCTTGCTTTGTGATATAACATTGGACGTGTTATGCGTATATGGAATTGACGATGCTCGCTAAATGCAATGAGATTACTCTACACAACTATAACGCATCAATGAGAATGTATGAATAACATCTTAGTCGAGGTAATGGGTAAAATTGTAATTCATTGTGATTTTACGTTTACCATTTGTGTTGAAATGTCTTACGCGAAAAAAAGATGTGTAACGACCCAAACTTTTCTACTAAGCTGGAGTCATCACCATTTAGATAAACATAAACTTTTTATTTTTAAAATAAGAAAATAGTAAAATATGTGAAAAAAAAACAATGAAGTCCTTTATTAAATAATCAAATAACTAATTGAGAGACAAATTTGGGCCCAAAATGTAGTTAAGGAAAATACTTGGAAATAAACATGAGTTTCAAAAATTTCTAAACATAAAATTATTGGTAAGTGAGGAAGGAGACTGGACTATCCCCTATGGCGAGCCACGGTCGCTCCTTGTCATTCGCCAACTTGACTTTCCTTTACCTTGGCCTGTAAAATTAAACATGAAGAAAGGGTGAGTATAACTTATACTCAGTAAGGGACCCACTATTAGTCCCGCTAGATGTTTGTTAAATCCCTATTAGAGTCCTGCAAGATGGTACCGTCTAACTGATGTGCCCCTGAAGGCACGCTATCCAATGATCTACTAGGGACACCACTGGGCTCTCAGTGACCCAAAAGGGAACACCCTATGGGAGAGTCGGACTATAAGTGATCCCGTCGAATCACATATAAAAGTGATCCCGTCGAATCACACATAAAACTGGCACATAGGCATAAATAGGTGGTAATCCCATGGGACACTCTTACGGTATGACTCTAACGGTACGTTTAACATAACCTCGTAGACTATAAAAATATATCATATCATAAACATCATAACTCAGTCAAACATAATCAATCATATCATGTTTAATCACAATATTGTTACAGAAGTAACCATTTATAAGGTTATCTCAAATAGTCAGTGAAATAGTCATAACATACCTCTAATCCTTAACAGTAAAATAGTCATAACATACCTCCAATCGTTAGCAGTTAAATAGTCATAACCTCCAATCCTTAACAATCAAATAGTCATAACATACCTCTGATCGTTAACAGTCAATAGTCATAATATACCTCCAATCCTTAACAGTTAAATGGTCATAACATACCTCAAATCGTTAACAGTCAAATAGTCATAATATACCTCCAATGCACAAGACTCATATTCAAAATAGGGGCTAATAGGAAAAATCACTTACCTGGAGATTATCTCAGTATCTCAGCTTTCCAACAACTATCTCAGCTTTCCAACAACCAAATCTAAGAGTTGGTGTTGAATCCCAATTCAACCTTGGGTAGATAAATTCCACAATTTGAATCTTTCAAATTAGCCAACCAACCCAAATGGCTCAAATAGGTTGCAAAAGACTAAAAATGAACGTGGCTCGGCTAGCAGAGGCTTCGACTTGCATCTTGGGACTTGTGGCTCACGTTCGGCTAGGGCATAAAGGAGTGGCTCGTGAAACAGCTCGGGTCTAAAACGTGGCTCACGCGTACGACTTAGTGGAGATGGTAGTGGCTTGCTCTTGGCTTGGTGAGGAAGGAAAAGATGCGCGACTTGGGTACTTCAGACGAAGGCTTCAGGTTGTGTGGTGGTCGGAGTTGAGCTACGGTAATGGATCAACAAACGGAAGGGATTTCAACGTAGACAACATCGTGCGTGGAGGAGAGAACGATGCTGAGTGGCGGACGGAGGTGTGGACGAATGAGGGTGTTTGGCTTGGGTCTCCAAAAGGAGTCTTCACCCGGCTTGACCAAATGTGAATAATTACGACTATTTGAAGCTCAACTGCTGATGGTGGACGAAGATGATGAAGGGGCGGCGACTAGGGTTTGTACAAGGAAAAAGATTGAAGAAGATGAAGTGCACACTATCTAAGGAGTCCTATTTAATAATAAAATATATTATTATTATTTCTCTTCCCTCTTTCTTTTTATTTTCCCTAAAAATAACTCCAACTCTTTCCTTTTCTCTTCCCTTTTCAATTAATTTCTCCTCTCTTCATTAATAACTCAATCAAATCATCTCCTTTTTATCTTCCCAAAATCCAATATTCTTTTAAATAATTATATTATATTATATATATATATATGTCTTTTTTTTCTATAACTTTATATATATATAACCAACCAATCCTTAAACCTCACTGACTTAATTATCATCATTCAACCTTTATCAAAACCATACAATAATTAAATTTCACAATTCAATAATTAACCTTATTTTTTTCCATACTCTTTAATAAATCCTAATGATCTTCACAAACATATAATCCTCACCTAACACTCAATTCACTCCAAAATAATTCTACCATTCATAGTTTAACCAAGATAATCCAATTTAAAATTTTTCTTTTTTTTTTTTTTGGGCATTACAAGATGAATTTCGAAAGTCTTTGTGAACTAAGCGACATTGACTTTGGTGTTTGAAATTGCTTAACACAATGAAATAGTTTGAACCAATATTCTGATAAATCGCGTTGAGCTCGCAAAATGAATTTCAAGTTTATGATTTATGCGTTGTTTCTGTGAAAACAATTTATTAAAATAAAATGTATTGGAGAAATTTCTGTTGGGATTTACGTCTTAAAACTTTTAGAATGTAAATATAATCCATTGACCTTTATTAATAAAGTGTTATTATTGTAATAATTGTTATTGATTAAATTATTAGTGTTTTCTTAATAACCCAAATCCAATAAACTAACATCCTAAGCTGTTTAATGAGTCTTGAACAGTATGTAGAGACATAC
>JBBPDI010000009.1:12315217-12343333 GCA_037974545.1 Cucumis variabilis | reverse complement strand
ATTCATTCAAATAAGATTTGAATAAAATATTAATTAAATATGATTTAATTAATTATTAACTAATTGATTAATTGTTACTTAATTAGTAGATTTGATAATAAAATCTCATAATTCTCTCCTACTCCTTTTTCTATTCTAAGAAGGAAAGAGAGTTATAAATATCTAGAAGAAAACAGTTTTCTTTAACGAATATTATCAAGAAAAAAAAATCAAGGCTTTTGCTCTGCAAAAGAAAAAGAGTTTCTCTCAAATATCTCTAAACTTTTTCTCATCTTAATTGGTTCTCACAAACCAATCTCATCCCAGAAGATAGGAAGGTCTCCGACAGGTAGTGACCCAATTCGATGGTTTTCAAATTCAAAGACGTAAAGAAAAGTAAGTTCTCTGTATCTTTTAAATAAAAAGCATGCTTAGTTTTTATTTAGAATTTTGATTCTAAATTTTTGCCAATGTACTGGTATTTTAGGATTTCCAAATTAAATTGAGTAATGGTCCTCTAGAATCTTCGCTATCATAAGACTTTTATCCCATCAGTTTGAGGTATGTTATTGATTGTACTGCTTACATTGTAGGATTACAATGTAAGTTTACCAGCAAGCCTAGTCTAGAACACTGAAATGCTATAGAAAGAGTAATGAGATATCTTATGAAAACATAAAATCTAGGATTACATTATCAAAAGTTTCCCACTTTACTTGAAGGTTACAACGATGTTGATTGGAACTCCCTCTTAGATGAATCAAAGGCTACAAGTGACAATGTTTTTAATATAGATGGAAGAGTTGTGCTTGGAAATCCAGGAAACAGACAATATTAGCCCAGTCATAGATGATAGCACTAGCTACTGAAGAAGCGAGTTGGCTTCAAAGCTTGCTATCAGAGATTTCCACATGGAAAAAACCGATATCAGTCATACTAATCCATTGTGATAGTACTGAAGCTATCACAAAAGTTCAGAATCATTATTACAATAGTAAGAGACAATAGATACGTCATAAGTACAGTGCCATTAGAGAATTTTTTACTATCGGTGCAGTGATAGTGGATTATGTACAGTTTGATGACAATTTGGCCAATCCTTCGATGAAAGGACTAACTAGAGAGAAGGTTTTTAAAACCTTAGAAAGAATGGGACTCAAGCCTATTGAAAATTGAATTACTATGAGGTAAACCCAACTTGAAACATTGAAGATCCCAAGAAACAAGTTCAATGGGTAATAACTGATCATAAGTAATATGACGACAGTCTTGGTAAAATATTAGGAGTTTCGTTCTTATAATTCGATGATTAGCATGACATTATGAACCGCATGAGAAGGTTGAACTTTGTTCTTAATGAATTGTATACTTGATATCAAGCAGGGTACCTAGCTACAGGAGTACTTTTGATAGACTCACCTTTGTGAATATAGAAGTGAGAGTTGCTTCATATGGAATTTTAAGCAAATTTCTAGAGCATTCACTAAACTGGGATATACGTACAAGGCCATAAAGCACAGACTATTTTAAAACTTCACTCGAATAATGATGTGTTTGTAATTGCGTTAGAAGTAAAGTACAAAATTACGAGTTACTTTACGATACTTTAAACTATTGTCACTATGTTAAGGTTCAAGTCATTAGACACCTTAACTTAAGTACAAAATTATAGAGATAGACATTGCTTGATGAAAATGTTTTCAAAATTTTCAAGTGGAAGATTGATAGTAAAAAAATTTTAAGTGGGGGGTTGTTGAATGAAATTTTTTTTATGCGATAACACTACATGATTTGCTATGTTTCTGCTATAAGGACCAAGTTATACGATAAGAGTCCTAAGCGATAGAATTATTGAATTTTGTAAATTATGAGATATTGATCATAAATACGCAATAATGCTAGCTATGCGAGACACTAGCTATATGAGATAGCTTTGCGAGATGCTAGAATATCTCATCGCATAAGTTGACATCCAGGACGAGATGGTCAAGCAAGATGAGATATATTAAATGACATGCTCTTTATCGCATAATTAAAGAATCCAATGTTTTATTATCGTTTTACATTCAATTCTCAACTTAATCCTCCCATTAACTACAAACCTTCTCATAATTAAATCTTCACATTCAATTACTAATGGCTCTATTTTGTCTCCTCACTATATAAACTCTTTTATTTCTTCATTTGTATGCAAGAATTTTATAAGAAAATACTCCTTCTTAAAATAACCTTTCTGTGAGCTTTCGAGCAATAATAAGTGTCTGTTTGAGTGTTGTGCATTCTAATTAGTTTTGGTGCAAAACTATTTGAAGAACGAGGTTGTTTTATCCTAAGGACGACGGGACAAATTAAACTGTTTGCACAAAAAGAGCAGAGCTGTAAAACGCTTAAAGAGAGCGAGATCCATGACTCAGCCTCTTTCTAACCAGTTTCTGTTTTGTATTTTGTGTTTTGACCAGGCGATTTGACTTCTTGGCATTTTGATAAGTTGGCGAGGTGATCAGAAGGCAACTTGACCAGGTGAGATATTTGTACCTTACGCTAGATACAAGGCAAGAAAGCATGTGTCCTATCTAAGCATTCCGTCACAGCGTCAAACCTACTCAACTTACAACTCCTTCTTGGCGAAGTGCAATCACAAATCTCAAGTAAAATATTTATTTTTTAATGTCATGCTTTACAAGATAAGCACAAAACAATGGATCTAACTTAAATATACTATCTAAAATTACAAAGCAAATATGATATTCTAATATATGATAACTTTGCTCACGAGATTAAAGGTTCAAATTCCTATATAAGTTTGAACTAAAAATAATAATTAATTAAAATGATTGTTGTATAAACATTAATGTAAAATCTATTGGATTGGATCATGTCTAGTAATGATTAGCTTACTTTATTCCATAACACTCTCACATGCATCTTTTCATCCATTTCCTTTCATTTTCCTCAAATACCTTTCAAATTAGTTGGGTTTTTACGGAATTTATTTATTTGATACATATTTTTCATATATGATAACCATGAAACTTTTTTATTTTTTTTGTTATTGGTATTCACTAGTTTGAGAATTTTTAAAAATTTTCTATATGTTATGTGACATGAAATATGGATTTCAAATTTTTAATTCACTAATTGTGAAGTGAGAATTCATTAACACGTATAATTTTGAGATGGTAATTGATACCTAACATTTTCTTAAGAAACATTCAAAATATGGAAGGAAGGAATTAAGTCTACAGTTTCTAAACCTATGATCAAGTTAGGTTTGTAAAATAAAATTATATATATGGTCTCGAGGGATTTCGATTTAGGTAAGTTTTCTTTTAGTACATTAATTAGGGGTTGGGGATTTGAACCTCCCACCACTTGGATGGAAGGAAACAACAATTATGGTTGAATTAAGCACACTTCGGTTAGCAAGTATATTAAGTTTGACTCTTACAACTCTTTAAATTATATTTACTCAAATTATATGTAAAATATGTCTTTATAAGCTTTATCATATGATATCATAAGTCCAAATCCTCATTTCTATATTGTTTTAAGTCTTAACGAATCTACTACACACGTTAATGTAAAATGTTTTTAATTATTAAATGTTGAAAGTTGATACTATATTGTTGTTGATTATCATAGGTTAAATTTGCTGAAAAAGAGAGATATATACATGAAAATATCCAACTTTCAATAGCCTTGGTTCTTCAACCTAATTTCTAAAAAGTGTAGAACAACTTTTAGGTAAAAAAATTATTTAGTTAGTCAGATTATTTTAGTATAATAAATATTATTCGAACCATAGACCTCTTGATTGTCATAAACTCACTATATGTTATATTGTTGGCTTGCTTTGGCTATTAGCAGTCATAGTTACAACTATGTATAAAAAAATAGTCTTTTTCCCATTTTGTGTTTTTTCATTGTTGTTGATCATGCATGTAAACCAAATTCATAAAATAACTAGTCAAGAAAAGCACTCAACTCAAATGAAACATAACCAAATTCATGAACCAAGATTAACAAACTCATATTGTATAACAAACAACACTAAGAGCATGCTTGAAATTCAAATTCAAGATTAGACAACCACAATTCGAAAAAATGAAGGGGACATGCTTTTAAAGTTTGATCTCAAACAGAATTTAACAAAACTCATAAAAGTCTATTTAAGAGAAGCACCCAACTAAAAGGAAACATAAGCAAACTCATCAACCAAGATCACTAAACTCATATTGTATAACAAACACCAAGAGCATGCTTCAAACTTAAATTTAAGGTTAGACAACCACAATAAGGAAAAAAGAGAGGGTGGGGAGGGGAACATGCTTTAATGTTTGATCTCAAATAAAACATAACCAAACTCGTAAAAAACTAGTCAAGAGAAGCGTCCAACTAAAAAAACAAACATAACCAAATTCATCAACCAAGATCACTAAACTCATAATGTACAACAAACAACACGAAGAGTGTCACACCCATTTGAAGCCCCTTTATAAGACTAAGGAAGTACGTGACGGCCCAGACATTCTATTCATATCTCTCACGAGATGACATGTAGAACGGCTAGTAAGCGGATTAAATGAACCTCAAAATTTAATGTGAAAGAGTTCAAAATTGTGAAACACAAGAATTTCATTGATAATGAATCAAAAGTTCATTAAACACAAGTACAAGTCTTCCCCCTTGACTTCATTCGCCTAACTGTAACGACCCAACTTTCCTACTAAGCTGGACTCATTGCCATTTAAGTAGTATAGAATTTTTTTAAAAACAAGAAAATACTAAATTTAATTAAACAATTTAAATATTTAACTAAAATAATAGTAAAATATGTATAAAGAGATAATGAATTAATTAATTAAATAAATAAATATAGCTAATTAAAATACTAGTTTGGGCCCAAAAATAGGAGAAATACTTAAAATAATTAAACCTGAGTTTTGAAATAAATCTCTGAAAACATAATTATTGAAATATAAATGCGAAAAAACTGAACTATTCCCTATGGCGAACCATGGTCACTTCTGATCATTCGCTAACTTGCCCTTGCATCTACCCTTACCTAAAAAAAATTAAACATTTAAGAGAGTGACTATAAATTTATACTCAGTAAGAGACCCACTATTAGTTTTACTATGTGTCTATTAGCCTCTCGTTAGAGTCCTCTAATAAAGTGCAGTATACTATTGTGCTCTCGAACACACACTATATAGTGGTCCCATCGAGACATATCTGGACTCTCGGTGAACCTGAAGGAATCACCCGAAAGGATAGTTGGGTTGTATGTGATTCCGTCGAATCACATCTCAAACTAGCCACACAGGCATACATAGGTGGTGACCCCGAGGAACCCCATGTGGTACGACTCTAACAAACAAACATAACAGAACACTATAGCCCTATACATGCTTGTCACAACATCAACATCTTAGCTTAGTCGGACATAACTCAAAAATAACATATTTAATCATATCATGCACCAATGACGTTGCATTTCAATCATAAAATGGTTACTAAAGTAACCTAGTATACAGTTATCTCGAATAGTCATGTTGTATCTCTCTTAGTTACACCACTAAACAATACAGAATATACGTGCAACTTCAAAGTGAGTAATATAGGGAAATCTCTTACCTGGAGATTTACTAAAATAATAACTTTGTGGTTGGTAGTTAAATTGCCAATTACAGTCCTAAACCTGAACACGTACACAAAATTGATAATTTTGCCAACTATCACTCATTTGCTTATTAATTAGACATCCAAACTTGACCATACTTACCTCAAGACTAAGGTTGAATCCAAGACAACCTTGAATGGAAAATTCCACAGTTCCAATCTTCCAACAAAAGAATTAACCTTCAAGTAAAAGTAACATTCCATCTCAAATCCACAACTCAATTTATTGACTTACCAAACATCTCCAAAATAAGGCTCCCAAGGTGGATGGCTAAATAACCAATCAAAGGAGAGCTTACGGCTTGGCTAGGAAGGCCGGCTAGGGTCTTGGGACTCACGGCTCGCGTGCGGCTTACATAGAAGTGGCTTAATTGTGCATGGCTCACTTGGGGTGAAACGACTTGGACCCGAATCTGACGGAGAAACAACACAGATGATTGGCTTGCGACGGTGAAGCGCGTGGCATGGCCGACTGACTAAATTGGTCGACACGCAGACGGCTGTGGTGCATGACTCAGGACGTCTCAAGCTTCAAAACGGAGAGAGAACGCACGACTGAAAAACGTTGAACAGAGATGCTGAACGAAGAACAGATGTGGTGCAACGGCTTCATCCGGCCGATCATCATCGTTCGAAGGAACTGCATCGTCGTAGGGCTCGTGGCTGACGAAGATGCACGATGAAGGGGTAGCTAGGGTTAAAGGAAAGAAGGAGATTAAAGATGATGATGAATAGTGGCTCACGCTTTACGAGATGACCTTATTTAATAATAATAATATTATTATTAATAATGATTATTATTATTATTATATCTTTTAAATAAAATCATTTTTCCCTTTACCTTTTCACCCATAACAATCAATCCTTCCTCTCTCTTCATTAACTCTAGCCCATCAAGTCCAACTTCTCCTTTTATTCTTTTTTTTCAAATAAACAAGATTATCACAACCTTCTATAATCTATTTAATATACATAAAACAATTCACCATTGACCTTAAATCTTACCAAATTCACACAATCTTTAATCAAAGCCAATATAATAAAACCAATATTTCCAAATCTCAAATTAACTAAATATCCTTCCATAATACTTAATTTTCTTTCTTTTTTACAAATTCAAACAAATTCTCAAATTACACCCAAACTTCAACATAACAAGATAAAAAATTACCTTAATATTTTGGGGTGTGACACTAACTCTGGATGCTATGCGATTGATGGTGGTCACTACCAAATGATTCATTCAAGGGCACGTCAGGAAATCAAGGCGTCAAGTTTGAGGTTGGATGTCCTTCGCTACCTTGGGGGGGGGGGGAAGGATAAAACAAATAAAACAAAGTATTTGAAAGGTTCGACAAAAAGCATCTATTGAATGGAATTCTTTATGAACACTTTTACAAATCAAATGTTGTCTTACGCGTTGTAATCATTTTCATCAAAACATGCAAAATAAACGTCTTATGTCTTAACAGTCAATAAATTTGATTTAAAGTAACTCCTTCCAGTAAGCTAGGTAGTAATACAGTTCACGTTCTTCTAATAACATTCATAGATCGCATGGAAGTACATTTTTCCTTTTTAATACAAGTTTAAGGCTCATATCGGGAGATGTGATTGCCCTTACAGTTTCAGCATCTTATCACAGAATTCTTCTACCGATTAGTTACATCTTGGTACCATTTCCTCAACTCAAGCACTTATCACACTCTTTTATCGAATTGCAGCTATGTGGAGAGGTCTCAACGCATTTAGCAAGTTTTCATCAATTTCAATCCGCATAACGTGTCTTCCAATGTCAAAACACATAGCAAGTAAAGGGCATTCCATACCAGATTACACAGCAAGTATGAAGCATTCCATTCCAGAACATAAAGTAAGAATAAAGAATCGTATCCCATAACACACAGCAAGGATAAGGCATCTTATCCTAGAACACATAGAAACAATAAGACATCTCACACAAGAATACACAGTAAGTGTGAGGCTTCTTATACATAGGGTACAAGGGTTATTTGTTATTGCAATTCTCATAAAAACTTTACACATTTTAAAACTCATATCTTTTGAAGCATAGCAGAAATCATTTCTATTCGAGGTTTCAAGGGAAATATAGTAAAAGATTTAAACACATTTGAAATCCCTTTTTGTTTTGATAATTTTTTAAGGGAGAAAAACTCATCAATAAGTTGGCTTCGCTGCCTACTCCTTAACTTCGAATCCTCCTGTTTCTTTTTGCACTTCATGTTGGTTCTAGGCTTCTAAACATAATGTCTGAAAATCTTGAAAATTCTCTCAATTCTTTTCCAAGGACTGTAAAATAGAAACAATTTTCAAAATGGTCAGGTTTTCCATATTTATAAGCCCTTCTGGTGGTATTTTATACAAAAATGATAACTTATGTCTGGTGACAACAGTGGTCCATTCACAAGCCACCACGTGCCTCTGCCAAATTCTTATTCTGGATTCGGGTTGGTTGGTGAGGTCAAATCAATTACCAGCCTACTGATGCAAAGCTACTCTGTCATTTTTGGGTGAAGTGAGCCCAATGCCTAACAATCCATCGCGTAGACTATCTTCGTCGCATAGGTTCTTGTGGCGTAGGAGATCACGTTCTGAGTATCACAAAGAATATGTTTCAAATTCAAATTCAACAAAAATCACCATACTCATATTTCATACAAGTCTATAACTACCATAACTGCATGTTAGTCATAGCAATTCACATATACCATATTTGTATTTACTAGTCTAATCCAACATTTTATATCAAACTAGAGTTTTTACAAATTGTTTTCTATCTTCAAGTTCAATTTGATAAAAATGGGACCAATTGCTTCGTTGTACTAACATAGGAAAAAGTTCCCTCTCCACTCCAATGCAAAACTTACATCTCAAGCACCTACAATTCAATTATTAGAAAAACAACCCAATAACCATCACCACTAAACTATTCGAAAACAACTTGAATATATGGTTCCTTTACCAAATGAGAGAGGATTGAATGGATTGTTAGATGGAAGAATTCAATAACTATATTCAACGTATTGGTACTAATTCCAAATCGAAAAAGGAATAATCATCATGATATAAAATAAAATTGAAAGACAATGCTTAAAGATATTAATACAACTTTGGAACCAAAAAGTAGTAACCATTGCCATAAAACTCCACTTCTTTTGGAAACTTATTTTCAATCGATAAAGATAAACAAATGCACATATGAATGCAAATGTGTATTTTGGTTCCAAAATTTCATAACAGAGTATCCAAATGAAATCTTTTTATTACTAACAATGTAAGGTGAGATTCATAACACCAACAATGTCTATTGAGAATAATAAGACAAGTGAAAGATATAGTGTCACACCCCCTCGTGGAGCCCCTCTTCTGAACTTCTGACCTAGCTTCAAAAGAGGGTGTGAGAGTTGGCAAGCATTGTTATATTTTGACAACATTTACCAACTGACTAACCTATCTAACTGAACTAGTAGTCACAACATAAGTGCATGCTCAAAACGAAAAACAACACAACATTACTAACAGCTTGGACCACTAATTACAAATTTTGTGAAACATCAGCAGAAACTTGAACATGATTCTTTTATTAGATTGGCTCATAACAATTAGACTTAACAATAGCTGTAAACATGCCTATTTTGAACCTGTTACAGAGTTAACTCTAACTCCTCATAATTCTTAACAACAGTTAAAACTATTGACTTGGCAGCAATAAGTTCAGCACTCAGGGGTGCAAAATATGTATCGGAAAACTGAGAAATCATTTGAAAGGTTAAATCGAAAGACTTAGTGACTGACAGTTTTCTAAAACTTTTTATGAAATAATTACGCATAAATTCTTGGCATAAAGAAACATTCAAATAGTAGAAAATCATTTGATAAACATGATACTCTTGAACTTTAAGACATTTCATGAATATTTCTTGAATTATGAATCCACAACTCATTCTTAACTTGGAATCAAGATAGTAATACCACCTATTGAAAATACGGTCAGGGCATGGAATTACTCCTTCATCAAAGGACGTACTAGGTGACAAAACACCTCATCATGAAAAGACGAACATAGGTCACAATTTTCACTATTTCTTTCTCCTCATAGACACAACAATTGTACCTTTCCTGATGGATTAGTAGACCCTAGGCTCGTCATCCTTTTCATCCGTAGCAGAGTAAACCAAATGTGCACATAAGACTATAGATAGTACTTAAAACATACAGGCATAGAATGATTTAAACATGCTTGAAAACTTGGCTTTAAACATATTCTTCTTTTCAAATCACATAGTCATAAACATGCTTTCAACATAACATAATATTTGGAACTAAGCTCAAACCATACTTTACCAAATCATGTTTTCAGCTTTTAGCACTTTAAACATGTGTTTTGCAAATCTCAATAGAAATCAGTAAGCTCAAATATATTTCTCAAAATATGCTCTAAACATTAGCTTGTAAAACATGCTTAGAAATCAATTTAGAAATCTATTTTGTCACTCGCAAGCTATTGTTTGTGCAACTTGAAATCATGCGTAATAAATAACTTTTAAAACAAAGTGTCACTCACTGCCTTGACCTAGTTTCCTCGCCTGTAAACTTGACTAATCTTCTCTTTGCCTAACAAACAAACCAAAACTGAGCATCAGAACCTTAAATAGTCTTGTCTTTCTATAATAGCTTAAGATGACACATGAACAATGTCGCTCATGAATTCTAGACTTAACAAATAAAATCATAATTCATACTTTTCCCAAAATTTTTTAAATTCAGTAGGCAAACTTCAAACAATCATAACTTTCTCAATACTTGACCATAATTAATATTGTACTTTATATCAAACTCTTCATTTTGGAACCCTCTACAACTTACTTGAAGAAATCAAAATGATATTCCTAGTAGATTTGTCTAGACTTTCCCTCAAATATTGCTACTCTAAATTTACGTTTTTTGCAACCCCCTACTTTCCTCCTAAACTTAAACATATTTTTAGTCAAAAATGGCCCACGTGTTCTTCAAGAAAGTTATAGAAAGTTGAATAATTTTTCCAATCATATTATATAGAGCTTCTAATTCAAATGATACACTCTCGGCTACTTGAAAACCCAAAGGCTTCTCAGATTCGTACGAAAACTTGTGACCTATTTTTTGCTTTCAAAACCATACACTTAACATTGAAATTTTCTCGAGCTTTCTTCACAAAAATTGATAGAAAATGAGTTTAATTTTTTTTAAAAAAATCAAATCTCACTTTTTAATTCCTCTTGTGTAGCTCAAATCAAAATAAAAAATGAGAGATGGTTTGTGTGTTTACAATCTGTCAAGAAGTAAGCTTTGGCTTAAAATTTCCTTAAAGAACAACAAGGAACCAAAATAACTTGAAACCTATCTTGATCAACTTACTTCTAAAGAATTTTCTTTTCATCTTTTCTGCTAACTCAACTTCTTCTTCGTTCACCAAGTTCTTGCAAGTCCTAAAGGTCCTTAAATCTAGGGTTTACATAATGAGATTAGGAAGATTTATATCTTTAAAGACATGTGTAGGTTAGGTTCGGCCTTCTAAATATGAAATTACGTTTGAGAACTAGAATAGACATCGTCAGAGCACAAGACCACGTAAGATGAGAAAATCGTGTCTAGAAGCAGAATCGGGATCAAAAGTCATGAGAGTTGTTTGTATCAAAGCAATGTAGGTCATTGTTTTTCGAAGCAGAGGTTGTTAGCGTCGGGTGGGACACTAGAATAAAGTACTGAGAAACTGTAACATCCCAAGCCTAGGACTCAAAATTTGGGTCCCAACACTCTCCTGCATCCCCAACAACCTAGCAACATAATTCTTACTTGTCTTAAGTCCTTTAAGCATGTTTTGTTCCCACTCACATGCATTTTAGAAAAATTCCCAAGGCATCATCTAACAAAATTATTTCGAGCTAAGCACACTTAACTTTGGAGTTTCTATGATTAAACAACCGAAAAGAAAGGTGCACCTTGTTGGTATAAGTAGTAACTTTTAATTCTTTTTAAGTCTTTCTTAACCTTACTTTCATGTCCTCAGGATCCCTTTCAGTTCAGATGTGATATCGGTTCATTCATGTTTCCCTCCTAAACTCAAGGCATTACAGAAACCGTTCGTGAACAGTCACACTTGAGAAATCCCTAAATCGTTCGTGTAACAGGTCATTGACGTTCGTGTAAAGAGAAAATGGGATTTTTTTTAAGAGGGTTTTAATCTTTTTTTTTTTTGTTATGATTTTTTATGAAAATACAGGAGTGATCAAAATAAGGGGGAAACGTTGGGGGAATGAATTTTGACCTTACCTTTAGCAACATCTTAGTGTGTTGGTAAAAGTATTTAATATTTAGTAACATTGAGTACAAATTTTTTTAGTGGCATAAAATAAAAATATGTTGCTGATAATAATATTTTATAACACGTTTTTACTGTGCTAATGGAATTTTACCAAGGAAATTGACCAGAGCCACCAAAACTTTGTTACTAAACATTTCTTAAAGATGGTTTTTTTTTTTTATAAAGAGGATTCTAATCTTTTTTTCTAATTTTTTATTTGTTTTTTATGAGAAATATAGGAGGAAAATTAAAATAAGGGGGGAAAGTTGGAGAAATGAGTTTCGACCCTACCTTTGACATCTTAGTGTGTTGATAGTATTTAATATTTAGTGGTACTAATTGCTGTGCTACAAATTATTCTAGGGGTGCAAAATAAAAATGTGTTGCTGATCATAACAATATTTTCTGATACATTTTAACGCATTGCTATAATTAGAGTTTTACCAACCAAATTGACTAGCGCCACTTGACATATATATTCTTATTCTTGTAGTGAAAAGAAACTTATAAATTGAATAACATTTCTACTATTCTTTTCAAACTTTCACTTGGACAAGAAAACTATATATATATATATATATTTTAAGACAAAATGATTTATTAGAATATGATCTATTATCTCTTTTATTTTAAGACAAAATGATTTAGTTAGAAAAAATTATACATCTTTCCTGGTTTTTTCCCGAACAAACACAGAGTAAGAATATATAGTATAAGAACAAATTTATATAATTAATTTATAAAATATGCATTTAACAAGTAAAAACAAATTGCATACAACAAATGATTTAAAGTGGAGAGAAGAAGAGTGAAAGCCTATTATTAATTTTGAAAGGAGAAGATTTTGGGCAGTGAGTAAAGATTTTGGAAAATGAAGATTTAGTGAGTGGAGACAGAGAAGAAGATTTGGAGGAGGGACCGAATGTGGAGTTGAAGAAAAAAGGATGAGTTTGTGTAAAGATAGTGGGGTTTAAAAGGAGATGAACAAGTCTTCAACACTCATCCCTCTTCTCTGCCGATCAGATATATAGAACGTAGGCGGCAAGTCTGTAAGTTTGACTAGCCAAGAGGCCGAGTGTCCTCCTTACTTTTCATTACCCTTTGCAATCGTGGCAGGCGGACTCGTGATACTAATAGTTTCGAAACAATCATATTTTGATAATAAATTTTTAAAATAATATTCTTAAAATTTATTAATATTGCCACATCATTAGAAATAAAAAACCAACTTACATTGTGCCACACATTATTTTTCTGTTAGAAAACCATCAGTAAAACTTAATTCAAGAACCATTTAAAACTATATACTTCAAGAACTAAAAGTAAATATATTTAAACTTTAAGAACTAAATATACACCAACCTCAAATTTCAATAATCAAAAATATATTTTACTTTTTATTTAATAATTCTATCTATCTTTATTTGAATTAAATATAAGTTAGTAATGTTTTTCATTTTTTCTCTCTATTTTGTGATAGAACAACAATTAATTCGTTACATTTTTTGCAGTAAACTTTTTATTCTAAACGTTTCTCCATGAATTTCATTGTCGTCATCTTCTTTTTCTTTCCTATTGTTTCTATGTATTCTTTTCTCCATCGGGATTTATTTTAATTGAATTTCCTCGGTCATCTTAACAACTAATGGAATATCACCAAATTTGAAGGATCATCAAAGAGCATATCTCCAACATTTTCTGAGATTGTGAATTAGTTTGCTTTTTGTTGTTATTGTTTGGTTTTGGGTGGTGTTGTGTCATATTTCTTTATGATCTATATGGTTGTCTCTGCTTAAAAAATGTCAAATGGAGAGTTTGTTAGACATTATGAGATTGCAACATTTGTTTCTACCTCCTCACATTTTATTAGAGATGTCATTGTGCTGGTAGTTTATGAAAAAGTAATGTTCTATGAAATGTTTATCGTGCAAAATACTTTTCTTATTGGTTGTCTCTTCTCTAGCTACTACCTTTATTTGTCATTGTCTTTTCCTTATTCAATATGTGACGACTGCTATAGAAGTTAAGGTTTCTCTTTTGTGTTTACGATTTGTATTTAAAGGACATTTAATCCTCCAGTTAGGGTTGGTGGTTCTATTTTTTCTTGAGCATTGTTATGATAGAAGATCGTTGATATTGATTGTGTTTGTAAGCAAGGGAGTCGCATCACTTGGAGATTTACTCTAACTTACTACATCTGTATTGTGCTTCATAGGATAATGGATTCTAAAGCCTTGGGAGGGCTTAAGCTATCTAGAAAATGGAACATTTTGTTCTTAGAAGGAAAAACACAATAAAAGTGAAAAAAATCTCACCACCTAAGGAGAGAGCTTGAGTCTTGCATAGAGGGATTCTTTCTCGTAAGGGGAGCCTAAGACTTTATATGCTAATATTATAAATCGCGAGAGGGATTCAAACCTAAGAGAAGCCTAGATATGCGGTTGAGTGATGGAGTTGTTTGGGAATCACTGTAATTATGTAATTATTATATTGCAAATAAGTGTGTATTACGTTGTAGTTGCATATCATTTTGTTGTGTTATACGTGAAGTTATCTTTCTTAGTTGCTCTACCTCCAGACAGAGATTTACACTAAAGTGGGTTACAAATCTTTTGTTTTTATTTATTGCTTTAATTATATTTCTAGTAAATTGTGTAGAATCATATTAACATCGTAGTTAACATAGCTATCTTGCAGTACACAACTCCTTCCTTATGAAACAGAGATTTATATAACAAATTAAAATGAAGTGGCTTGCATGATTTTGACGACGATATACCATTTTAATTTTATGTTAGGTTTGTAAATTGAAAGTTCATACTTTTTCAATAATTCTTATTGTGCTGTTATTGACAATTACTAAATTGATTTCGATCCAAGTACTCCTTGGGAGTAATTTCGATTTTGAATATATTGTTTTTGAAGAAGAATTTTCAAAAATACAAATTTGACAAAATATTTACAATATACAGTAAATTTTTTTTATTTTATCAATAATACACATTGATAGCCACTGATATGGTTCTATCAATAGCATTCATAGACAATAATAGAACTGACTATCAAGGATAGAATCCAAAATTTTGTTATATCTTGTAAATATTTTAATTTATTTTGTAATTTTTAAAAATGTTCCATTTTTAGAATGTTTATAGAGTTTCTTATTAGGTGTAGTTTATCGAAAAACTCATCCGAATTTGATTTAGTAAGGTTTATTATTATTATTATTATTATTATTATTATAATTATTATTATTATTATTATTATTATTATTATAATTATTATAATTATTATTATTATTATTATTATTATTATTACTATTATTATTATTATTATTATTATTATCGATAATTATGAGGGGCATAGGAGCCATTAGAAAAATGAAGTTTATTTTTGTTTCAAATGATATTTTTATATTCACCTTAAGAATATTAAAATACCAAAATTTAATATTTTAATCTCTATCATAGGTGTCTAATGAGAAATTTGATGTATCTAAGAATTAATAAATGCATAGAAAACACTACTCAGTCTCATTTAAAATATGAAATGTGTATATAATTGTAAAGATAATCTATTAATTAAATTTCAAATGGAGAAATTTCATGTATTCATGGAATTTCTATTATAAAATCCATAAAAAACAATATTTTTCTCCAATTTAGATTTTTATATTTAAATTAAAAAAATAAATAATAATAATAATGACAAAACATTGTGAAATTTAAGAAATACTTGTGAAATAAATAAGGTCATATGTTGAGATAAAATAACATAGAGAGATAAAATAAATACAGACATAATATAAACATGATGCAAAAATATGCAAGATGAAAGGATGCAAAATAATTAATTAATGCAAACCAGGTAATTAACACATGATGTCAGGTCAAATAATCAATTAACGCAGATGCCAAATGGATAATTAACACAGAAAGTCAAATGAATAATTAAGACATGATGCCAAATAAGTGTCAAATAATTAACAATGTCATAATGTTAATTAATTAATGTCAAATGAATAATTAACGCACGCAAATGAACAATTAACAAGAGACCAAATGGGTGTCAAGTAATTAAAGCAGATGACAGGATGCTAATTAAATAATGCAAGAGGTAAATAATTCAAATGAATAATTAACACGGACAAATGAATAATTATTAACACAAGATGCCAAATGAATGCCAAATAATTAAAGTAGGATGTTGTGCTAATTAATTTGTAAATAATTAAAATGAATAATTAACAAGAGGCCAAATTGGTGCCAAATAATTAACGCAGATGTTAGGATGCTAATTAATGAATGTAGAATGCAAATAATTTAAATGGGTAATTAACACAGATACCAAATGAGTGCCAATTCAAATGGGTAATTAACAAAAATACGAAATTAGTGCCAAATAATTAAAGTAGGATGCCAAACAATGTCAAACAATTGAAGCAGCATGTCAAATGAGTACCAAATAATTCATGAACCGTGAATTTTAAAAAAAAATAATAAATTTCAAGTCCCATGAATTGGAAAAAAAAAACACAATAAATTTCAAATACCAGTAATTAAATTGACCTAAATAAAAAAACTTACATATCAAATAGGCTTGGCTTAAATCCAATAAAATTGAAACCACGTTTGATTTGGAGAAAAAACTTCTTTCTCAATCCTCTCAAATTCTCCCAAATCACAAGCAGATGAAAAGATTCTAATTCTAAAAGTGTACCTTTCCTCTAAAAATCTCAATGTGCCTCCTGAAAAAATCACTCCTTTGTCTTTTTATAGGGCAAGGTTGATCGTTTTATTTTTAGATGAGTGAAGTGGAGTAAAGACTATCAGAGAGAGAAAGTGGAAGAGTGGGAGAGTAAGAAAAAGTGGGAGAGTGAGAGGGTAGAGCGTGGTGACGAGGAAAACAAAAATAGTGGAGATCGTTGAGAAAAGTAGGGAGGGAAAAAAACTTTTTTATTTTTATTTTTTTAAAATTTGTTTTGTTTTTATTTTTTATTTTTTAAAACATAAATTTAAATTTTTTATAAAAAATAAACATAAATAAATGAAAAATGAAAAATTTAGGGCAAAATACGCTATCTACAACTTGCCCCCCTTTGTCCATCCTGAAAATATTTTAACGTGGATAAAGGAAATAGATAAGGTATTTGGGCCAATTTTTTTTATTTTTTAGAGAGAGATAGAAAGAAAAAAAAACTGTCAAATGAAAAGGACATCAACCTTATCTCTATAGCTTAGCTAGGTCTGATAAATGATGGATCTAATAGAAAGGTCTCAGCCTCAGCTTCAGATCTGGGATTGATTTAACAAAATTTGAAAAAAAAAACATCAACCTTAGCAGTTTGATAAATAAAGGACCTGTTAAACAGTCTTTAGCCTCAACTTCAGATCTGGCTCGATTTAACCAAATTTGTAAAAAAATCAACCTTAGCTCTAGGACTAGATTTGATAAAGTGGACTCATCCTTCTTTTAAACCGAGTTGAAATTTAATTTAAAAATATTGTGCTTTTCAAAGAAATAAATACTTCGCTACTCCATTTTACCAATACCATTAACAATTGATCAACATGGTCATTATAGGATGGAATGATACATGTATCACGAGAACTTTTTAAGCTGTCAAACTCACCACTCTTCGTATCAAACAAACAAATTCAAACTGCGAAAGACTGCACTATGTTGTAAAGACCTAATGTTGTTTTAGTTTTGGACTTCACAAAACATGAATCTTTTAGGATGTAGACTTCCAATTGCGCAACTCACAATCATAGAGAAATTTGTCTGGACTTGTAAACACCTATATTTCCTTAAGTCTTAACAAGAGAAAATCATAGCTTTTACTTGGTTTGCAAATACAATAAGTTGTACAAAAACTTTGTTAATTAATAATAGATAGAACAATGGACTGATGAATAATTGATGTTTACTATAATTTGATGACATTTTAAAAAGGGTGAAAGGAAGGATTGACAAATAAACAAATGTTTGATAAATATGATAAGAAATGAAAAGATAACAACGATTCTTGGAATAGGAGTACAAAGAGAGGAGGTAAGAGGAAGTTTATACATATGGAAATAACATTCTAAGAACTAAATGTAAGCTTTCTAGAAATATACCCCTGACTTCTTTCAATACTACGAAACTTTCTATGAAAAGGCCTCAAGCATAATATCTTCGAACATAATTTGAATTCACAGGATTTTTTAACTCAACGCCATCCATATTGATTAAAATCAAAGCTCCTCCTGAAAAAGCTTTTTTTACCACGAACGGACTTTCATACTTAGAAGTTCATTTTCCTCGATGATCCTTTTGAAATGGAAGTATCCTTTTTAACACCAAATATCTTTCTCGAAAACTTTGACGGTGCTTTTTTTTGTTGTATACTCGCATTAGTCTTCTTTGGTAAAGTTGTCTATGACTTAATGCTGTCAATCATTTTTCTAATGGAAACGGTAGACATGTGCAGCGAAATTAGGATCGGATTTTACTCTAATTACAACTAAACACTTTAGTGATTAACATGCATTAAAATCTTTAAATGAAACAAAATGGGGTTAATAGAAAAACTCACCTTTGATGCTTTTCTATTATTGTAATCTTCTCAAGTGCTCTTCACGATCTCCTTACGAAATCAAAAAACGAGAGCACCACTAGTGTTGACCCCCTATTCTCCAAACTTAGAATCGAGTTATGAGACTCCAACGGTAGATAAAATAGGAAGAGATGAATTTAAAAGGAAGAACTTGTGGAGAGAAAAGGAAATTTGGTTTGATTTTGCAATTCCAAATTACAAAATCAATTTTTAACAAAAAACAACCATCATTTTTCATTTCCAATCCATTCCTTTTATAAGCAAACTACAAGAAAAATTTGCATGTAGTGAGCTTCCCCTTTCCACACTTGGCATATCACCAAGTAGGTGTCTCACATGCATGAAGTCATTTGTTAATTACATGCAATGTTCTTTCAAGAGTAAAATGGTCATTTGACATTTAAAAAGTCAAAAGTCAACATTTTGACTTTTTACCATTTTATCCGTCTTGACTAATTTCAACCTCTGAGTATAAATCCACATTTATTTTTCCAAAATTCAAATCATATTTGAATATAAAGTCGATCAAAGTTTGATTTTTTGAAGTCAAAAGTCAACATTATGACTTTTTACATTTTTGACCTTTTTCATCAATTCCGAGCTTCCAAATACGAATCTATATTCATATTTAAATTACATTTAAACATGAAGCTCTATTTTAAGTTTCAACCTTTAAACTGAACCCCTTGTTTAAGACCTGGATTCAGTCCTTAAGGGAACAACTTATCTATTAACCCTAGAGTGGATAGGAGTGAATTCCGTCTTGCACCCTATGTCCCTAGCTATCCACCCGGTGTTACCCTGAAATGGGAGGCTTATTAGGCCAACCTCATTGAGTTTCCCTTACCTATGCAAATCTAATGATAATCCCATGTGAATAGAAGTTTATAGTTAGTTCAGGATTAAGATTAAGTTCATGGATATCTACAAACGAAATAGTTGGTTTTAAAGTCAACAGTGTTTTAACCTAAAAGCAACTATTTCTATGGTTCCAGCTGTTGTAAACTCTTTACATAGGATACCCCCACTTTCATGTCTTTACATGAACGATTTAGGATCACATCTTTTGTACTAACTACAAGGCATGTCCCATCCATAGTGTCTCTAGAATAAGGTGCCCAACCGTATTCGTATACTATAGACTATTCATGCTATATACTCGAACTTGATCCACATTTATATCTCTACATAAAGTTCAAGTTTACTATATATAATAGTCGTGGGTCCTTAATTTATTTGGTTTAAGATTATAGTATCAATAACGACTTTATTTAACAGAATTTTGAATACAAACTACGAGTTTTAGGACATAAATTCCAACATTTTCTTCAACAAAATTCAACTGTTCATAACGACCTCGTATTCATTTAGTTTCATCTAATTTAGCTTCCATGAGAACTCTCAATAAAGGTATTTCAACTTCTAAAGATAAGACAGCTTCCATACCATAAACCAAAGAAAATGGTGTTACCCCTATTGAAGTACGAACTGATGTGTGATATATACGCAGCGCAAACAGTAAAATTTCCATGCCAATCTTTGTATGTTGTTGTCATCTTCTCAATGATTCTTTTAATATTTTTGTTGGCTGCCTTAAGTGTCACAATCATCTTGGAATGATATGGAGTCGAATTTCTGTGATTGATCCTTAATTGCTCACAAAGTTTGTCCATCATTTTGTTATTAAGGTTTTTGGCATTATCTATAATAATACCCTCTAGGAGACCATAACGACAGATCAACTCTTTCTTGATAAACTTGAGGACCACTCCTTTTGGAACGTTACAGTAAGATGTTACCTCTATCCATTTAGTGAAGTAATCAATGGCCACAAGAATAAAACGATGACCATTTGAGGCTTTAGGATCTATAGGTCCAATAACATCCATTTTTTACAAAGAAAACTGACAAGATATGCAATGGAGATGTTGCTGCATAGATCTTTTCCATATAAATTTGACACTTTTTACATTCCTTTGCATATTTTATGCAGTCTGATTCCATTGTTGTCCAATAATAACCAGATCTAAGTATTTGTCTAGGCATCATATGTCCATTAGCATGTGTTCCACATATTCCTTCATGAATTTATGTCATAATTTGTTTCGTTTCTTCCACATCAACACACCGAAGGAGCACCACATCATGGTTTCTTTTATAAAGAACTTTACCACTTAAGAAAAAGTTCATGGCCAACCTTCTTATTGTGTGCTTGTCATTCTCTGAACCTCCATATGGATATTCTCTACACTTTATGTATTGCTTGATGTCAAAATACCATGGCTTATTATCATTTTTAATATTCATGCAATATGCCAGCACATCTCGCTTTGTAATTTGGATTGGATAAAGTTCACACTCAAGGTTAAGATTAAACATCACTGTCAGGGTGGTTATTGCATCTGCCATTCAATTGTCCTCCCAATGAACATGGCCAAATAAAATTTTCTCAAAATTTTGAGATAATTTTAAAACGTATTGGCTGTAAAGCACTAATTTAGCATCTCTTGTTTCACATTCTTTCTTGACTTGATGTATTACTAGCATTAAGTGTGAGTCACCCAAAACTTTCAACTTTTTAATACTTAAGTAGCATGCTGCTTAAAGTCCATAATACAAGCTTCATATTCAGCGATATTGTGACTGCATTCAAAACATAACTTGGCCGTTAGGAAAAATACCTTTTTGTTTGAAGAAATTAGTACAACTCCAATTCCATGTCTCAACTCATTTGAGGCATCATCAAAAAGCATAACCCATGTCTCATGATTTGTAGCATCCTTTTCAACTAGAAATATGTTTTCATTCAAGAAATCAACTCTCTTCAGCTTGTAATCTGCTACTGGTTAAGCAGCTAAATGATCAGCAAGTGTGCTTCCCTTTATTGTTTTTTTAGTAACATAGACAATATCATACTCTGATAACAAAACTTGTCATTTTGCAATCCTTCCAGATAATGACGACTTCTCAAAAATGTATTTTATTGGATCCATTTTTAAAATAAGCCATGTCGTATGATATAACATATATTACCTTAAACAGTGAGCGATCCATACCAAAGCACAACAAGTTCACTCTAACATTGAGTATTTTGACTCATAATCGGTGAATTTTATGCTCAAATAATAAATAGTGTGTTCTTTCTTTCATGATAAGTTATGTTGTCCTAGAACACCACTCATAGAACCTTCTAATACTGTCAAGCATAAGATTAACGGTCATCATGGAGTAAGAGGTATCAATACAAGTGGGGCTCTGCAAATATTGTTTAATTTTGTTGAAAACTTCTTCACAATCTTCATTCCATTTTTCTGGATTTTTTTACGTAAAAGCTTTAAGATTGATTTGCATGTTAGTTTCAAATGCGAGATAAATCTGGATATGTAGTTCAGTCATCCAATAAAACCTCGAACTTCTTTTTCTGTTTCAGGGGATGGCATTTCCATGATAGCCTTCACTTTATCTGGGTCTACTTTGATCCCTTCTTCACTGACAATGAATCCCAACAACTTTCCCGAGGTTTCCCCAAATGTACATTTGGATGGATTTAATTTCAATTGATACTTTCTCATCCGATCAAATAATTTTTGGAGTATAGTTGTATGGTCTTCAATTCTCTTTGATTTTGCAATCATATCATCAACATACACCTCTATTTCCTTATGCATAATATCATGAAAAAGTGTAATCATTGCTCGTTGATATGTTTTCCCAGCATTTTTCAAACCAAAAGGCATTACTTTGTAGCAAAATGTTCCCCAAAGGGTAATGAATGTTGTATTTTATCTTTCTTCTTCAGCAATTTTGATTTGATTATATCCTGAAAAACCATCCATGAAGGAGAAAGTTAAGTATCCTGTAGTGTTATCCACCAACATGTCGATATGAGGTAAAGGGAAATATTTTTAGGTACTTGAACAATGTTTGTCACCCATTCAGGATATTTCGGGACTGGGTTGTATTCTGGCTTTAAAGCAACACGATGTACTACAATATCTATATTTAACCCCAACATTTCCTGATAACTCCAAGAAAAAATATATGAGTATTCACGTAACAAATTGATCATTTTTTTCGAGTTTCACTGGTCATTGATGTGCCAATTTTTACCTCTTTTGATTCATCTTGAGAATCCAATTGATTACTTCAACTAGCTCTTGGTGAGGACCTAGGACTTTATTTTCTTCTTCTACTAATCTTAACAGTTTTGAGGATATTTCTCTAGCATCTTCATCGTCACTCTCTTTGTCAGATCCCATAGTATATATTAAGGTATCAAGGGTAGAACTGAAATTACTAACATCTTTGTTCTTATGAATGTTGTCTATCAAAAGGTTTGGACTTTTATGTTTAATTTGCAAAATGCAAGAAATAAAGCATAAAGAAAAAGAAATTAGAAAGAATGAAAGGAAAATGTGAAGCTTTCATTAAATAACAAAAAAAAAACAGTACATTCATATTGTAAGGCAAACAAAATATTGTGGCCTTGGGTAGAGCCACTAGAAAATTAGAGCAATTTGACAAATAAAAGCTTAATCATTACTCCTGAAATTCTCCTGAAAATGTAGGTAGATCTACAACATCCCAATTGTTAAGCTCAAAATCAGGTGGACATGCATAAACTGTTTCGCCTTCAAATGATGCTTCTTCTGCCACTACTGCAATTGATAAACTCTCCATCTTCCATAACGAACAATCCTTTGAGTCAGAGTCATGTGATGAGTAACTTATACATGCACTCTTGAAAGTATCATATAATGTTGGCATAAATTTTAGACTTTGATAAAATTCTCTCATTTCTTGCTTTGCTAAACACTTTTTCTTCTTTTCTTCTTGAAGCCTAATTTTATCATATACGAATGGCATATGGCCTAAACCAAACCTCATGTCATTTCTCAATGTGTTTAAAAGTGTTTCTAAGCTTTGATTCAAAGAATATCCTCTACCTCTCATCACCTTAGTGGTCATAACTTCTACTTTAGGCATGTGTGACTTTATTACTTCATCTTCAAGTTCTTCCATCATAGTGCATGAGCAATTTCAAAAGAGCGACAAGAACACTCTAATGCTTCCTCTGCTGCCTCAACATATGGGTTGATACCGATTCTGTTATCAGGAAATCTTCCTCTCCAATCTAACAAATCATCTTACTCCTAACAATAAATTTTAATTTTTGATGCCACGTGGATGGCACCACTCCTACATAGTGAATCCAATGACGTTCTAACAAAAAACTGTAAGTAGGTATTATTTCCATGACTTGAAAGACTATATTGAAAGTACATAGGCCAATTTCAATTGGTAATTCAGGGTCCGTTTGGTAACGTTCTTGTTTCTTATTTCTATTTCTAATTTTGTAAGAAACGGATGTGTTTGGTAACGTTTCCTGTTTCTCATTCCCAAAATTATTAGAAATATTTCATTTTTTTCTTAAGAATTAGTGGGAACCAATAAAACTAGTTTCTCCCGTTCCGTTCCAAATTTTTTCATTCGTTTCTATTTTCATTCTCATTTATTCAACTTCTCTCTTCCTTACTCAATTCTTTTTCACGATTTTTCTCATACTTTTCTTCTCAGTTCCTCTTCATTCCTCTTCGTTCCTCTGTCCATCATTTTCCAGCAAGGGTGTTCCTCTCTAACGGCTCTTTATTCCTCTTTGCTTTTCTTTGGCCAAAGCATTCCTCTCCAACAGCTCTCCTTTCTTCTTCGGCTCTCCTCACTTTTCTTAAAGGCATGTGTTTGTTCTATTTTTTTTATTGATTTGTCTGTTGTCGTTCTCTTCATCCCTTAAATTTAGAGTTCTTTTCTGATGCTTTTTTAGATCTGATGCATTTTTTTCTCTTCTTCTTATGCGTTTTAGATTTTTTTCTTCTCTTTCTTATTGTTCTGTGGAAATATAAAATTTCAGTGAATTACAATGAAAATTTCTAGGTAAATTACAGTGAAAATTTTTGGGTAAATCTTCGATCTTCTGTTTAGGGCTTTTTTCTGTAGTTTCCTATTAATTAACAATTGTGGACAATTCATTGGTTTCAAGGCCAATGCTAAATTTAATGGGGTGTAGATTTGAATTTCTCTGAAAGTGTATAAGAAAAAGCCTATGTTTCGATTGATACGTGGAACTTTCTTATGATGGATGATTATTAGATGGGTTGATTGATTCTATGTTTTTGTTTTTCTTGAATTTATGGTGTTTTGGGATATGGGTATTGTTCTTTGACCTTTCTTTTTGGTCTTATGATACGATACTACATTATGGGAGCTCTAACATGAATTTAATTCTCTGTTTTCGTAATATATATTGGGTTTCTTCTTCCCTTTGCTGGAATATTGAGAATTTGACTTGGTTGTTATTCAGCTGTTTTAAGGCCCCATTGTTCAAGAAAATTCTATTGGGTGTAAACTGAAGCTGTAAACTAATCTTGGTTTTTTCTTTTTCTTGTTCTGATAGTTTTTTCTCTTGTTTATTGAGCTCGTTTAAACCCTTCAATCACTGAGCTATTTTGTTTTATAACTGTGGAGGAGTGAGCTTTTTGTGTATAGAAAAATGAAGAATCACTTTATTCTGAGAAAAAAATGATAGGCTTCGCTTTTTGTGGGGATGGATTTTGAGCACCTGACACATAAGACTCCTTTACCTTTTTTCTTCTTTTGGTTTTCTTTTTATTTTGACTTTAATGAAAATTGGCCCTATTTTTTGTTCATTTATTTTGGATTAATTTGATCATCTTATTAAAATAGACCTTAACGTAATTAGTTTTATTGGAAGTGCCAAGTTATTTATTTATGTTTTATACCCAAATGAGTTTTTCTGTTGGAGCTCGGTTTAGATTAGAAAGAAACAGAGAGGTTGATTGTTAAAAATGGGTGATTTTTACTGGATTATTCAAGAAGTGAGGGACCATGGTCAGACAACAGTGAAACTATGTTTGTAACGCCCCAAGCCCAGGATTCGAACCAAGATTTGGAATTCGAATCTCCGACATTCCCCTGCATCCTCTGCGACCTGGCAGCCTACCCACAAACCAACACGAGTCCTTTCAACATGCTTTGTCCTCACTCACATGCATCCTAGAAAAATTCCCAAGAGGTCACCCAACATAGAATTACTCTAAGTTAAGCACAATTGAAAAGGAATTTTTCTAGCAACCGAAAAGGATGCATGTGCTTAACTTTGAAGTTCCTATGATCGAGCAACCGAAAAGGAAGGTGCACCTTGTTGGTATAGGTATTAACTTTTGATTATTTTTAAGTCTTTCTTAACATTACTTTCATGTCCTTAAGATCCCTCTCATGTGGTATCGGTTCATTCATGTCTCCCTCTTAATCTCAGGCGTTACATGCCCACCAGCTTTCACTTGGTTTGTCCCCAAACCACATCTTATCGAGAGAGGTTCGACTCTGATACCATTTGTAATATCCTAGGTCCAGGATTCAGACCAGAATTTAAACAAAGGAGGGAAGATTGTAACGTCCCAAGAATAAGACAATTTTTAAATTGGATCATCTTGGTTAAATTATTAATGGTGGAATTATTTTTGGTGTCAATTGAGTTTTTGGTGAGGATTATATGTTGTGGAAATTAGGATTTATTAAATAAGTATGGAAAGAATGTATAATTAATCATTGGAATTGGAAACCTTTGTTATTGTTATGGATAGATATTGATTAAGGGTAATATGATTATTAAAATTTTATGTTGGGTTTTTAGGGAATTAAATGAGGGGGGAAGAGTTGGAGTTATTTTGGGGGAAAATAAAAAGGAAAAAGTGATTTGATGGGAGATGTTTAATGAGGAGAGAGGATAAATTAATTTGAGTTACTATTTTGGAAAAGAAATAGGAAGAGGGAAGAGAAATAATAATAATATATTTATTATTAAATAGGACTCCTTGGATAGTGTGCACTTCACCTTCTTCAATCTTCCTCCTTGGACAAACCCCAGTTGCCACCTCCTTTATCATCCTCGTCCACCACCTACAGTCGAGCTCCAAGATTGTCCTTGCCTTTATATCACGGTCCCTGTAGCCCAGCCACGTCCATCATTGGAGTTTGTCCTCTGTTCACGCACATAGTTTTCAGTCAACCCGAGTCGATCGTTTATCCTTCATGAGCCATTTTAGCATAGCCAACTAAGCCTATACCCTCACGTCGTCACCTTCACTGCGTCGAGCTTCGTCATCATCTTTATTCTGGCAAGTCTCGTGTCGTTCTCCCTTCGTCGCTCTCATCATCTGACGAAGATGAAGCCAACCACAAAGTTCACAGACCCAAGCCGTGTTGAGATTTATGTCCTAAAACTCGTCGATTATAAATATAATTCATTGACCATTATTAATAAAGTGTTATTATTTTAATAATTGTTATTGATTATAATATTAGTTTGGTCTTAATAACCTAAATCCAATAGACTAACATCCTAAGCTATTTAATGAGTCTTGAACAGTATGTAGAGACATACAAGGATCAATGTTCAAGATCAGCTTGAAGGGTCTATAATATAGGGATAAGGCTGGGTACCTTATCTTAGTAACACTATGGATACGACTCACTTTGTATTTGATACAAACGCAATGATCCAACGCGTTCATGTAGTTAACATGCGAGTGAAGGTATCCTATGCAATGAGTTTGTATAAGATCGGACTGCAAAATAGTAACCACTAGATGTAACTCCGTTAACTAGTTAGGTTTTTATTTCACTAGGATGACCTAGGTAACTTAGTCTTAATCCTGAGTGTGTTATGAACTCCTGTTCGCGAGGGATTGTCCTTTGATTTGTACGGGTGAGAGTGGCCAGATCGTCGACTCAATAAGCTTATCATTTTTGGGACAAGACTGAGTGGAGAGCTAGAAACATAATTACATAAGATGAAATTCACTCCTTCCCTACTTTAGGATAAGTAGATGAGTGTTCCCTTAAATGGTGTCTCTAGATCTTGAACAAAGGGTCCTACCCTCTCTATGCACGAGAGGGGTTTCTGTTTATTGGTAGGACCATAAACAAGTTGTTTATTGGAGGAGCACTGGTATTTAAGGATTAGAGGTAACCTAGGGGTAAAATGGTAAATTGATCCAGCTGGTGTTACAAACACTCGTGAAGGACTAACTTACTATTATTTGTCTATATCCATGGACACAGAAATATATCTACAGTGAGAAGAGTTCAGCTATGAGTCTTTAGTGGAGTGTACACACAGTAAACGAATATTGATTAATGTAGTTAATGAGTTTAGCCAATTAATCTTATATCGTTGTAGCTTCTGATTTGTAAGTCTATTAGGTCCCCTTCCAAGCTCGTAAAGGGTAATGAGATTTATTTATATTGGTTGTAATTTGAAATGCTCAAAATTACTTTAAGAATTAGTTTAATGTATAGTGATACATTATAATATAAAGTTGGTGAAACTTTATTATATAAATTTAATTTTGGATATGATTCAAAATTAATTATGAGAGATAAAATATTTGAATGAGTTCAAATATTAATT
>JBBPDI010000009.1:12296958-12309368 GCA_037974545.1 Cucumis variabilis | reverse complement strand
CGATGCAAACTGAAAGTCTTGGTAAAAAGAGGTATGTTCTAGTCTGTGTGGATGATTATTCTCGGTTCACGTGTGTCAGGTTCTTGAACAACAAATCTGAAACACCAAAAATTCTCATAAGACTGTGTCAAAATCTACAACGAGAGCAAGAGGTAAACATCATAAGACTTAGGAGTGATCATTGCAAAGAGTTTGAAAATTCTGAAATGGATGTGTTCTGTGAGAGCGAAAGCATTAGTCACGAATATTCAGCTCCGTTAACTCCTCAACAGAATGGGGTTGTTAAAAGGAAAAATTGAATGCTTTAAGAAATGGCTCGAGTTATGTTGCACGCCAAAGATCTTCCCTTGAGTTTCTGGGCCGAAGCAATGCATACTGCGTGTCATATTCATAATAGAGTAACAATCCGCACTGGGACTACCAAAACACTCTATGAACTATGGAAGGACAGAAAACCAAATGTAAAGTACTTTTATATCTTTGGGAGTATATGCTATATTCTTGATGATAAAGAGTACCATAGGAAGCTGGATGTTAAATCAGATAAAGGGATATTTCTGGGGTATTTCCCAAACAGTTGAGCATATAGAGTATTCTACATTCATATAAGATTTATAATGGAAACAATCAATATTGTCGTTAACGATGATGAGAAGGACACAAAGGTGACCTCTGCAGGCCAAGATGAGGAGGACACTAGTCATACTCAAACAGATAATGAGCAAATCAACTCTGCAAATGATCCAGATGCTGGCAGTATTGTTATGACTAATGGACCTGCTGATGCCACTGACTCCAGTTCCCCTGATGTGTCTCTCGCCCAATAGATAGGTTCATCCTCTCGTGTGGTAAAGAATCATCCAATTAGTGGTATCATTAGAAATGTTCGAAGTGGAGTAACTACTAGAAAGAAAGATTGAATTGACTATGCAAAGTTAATTGCTAACGTTTGCAATACGTCTTCCATTGAACCAGGGACATTATCTGAAGCTCTTAAGGATGAGTTTTGGATCGGTGCTATGCAAGAAGAGCTGCTTCAATTTCAACGTCTTAATGTATGGAAATTAGTTCCTAGGCCATCGAAGGTAAATGTCATTGGAACGAAATAGATCTTTAAGAATAAAACAGATGAGAACGAGCGCATTGCTCGTAACAAGGCCCGACTAGTGGACCAAGGATACTTACAGATCAAGAAGTTGATTTTGATGAAACGTTTGCTCCTGTTGCTAGACTTGAAGCCATACGCTTGTTACTTAGCATTGCATGTGTTCAGAAGATCAAATTATATCAAATGGATGTCAATAGGGCTTTCTTAAATGGGTACTTAAATGAAGAGGTATATGTAGCTCAACCCAAAAGTTTTATTGAGCCTGAGTTTCCACATCATGTGTACCGGTTGAATAAAGCTATGTATGGACTAAAACAGGCTTCTTGAGCTTGGTATGAAAGGCTTACAGAGTACTTATTAAGCCATGGATATGTTCGTGGAGGTTCAGACAGAACTCTCTTTATAAATCGTCATGATCAAAATATTATTGTAGCTCAAATATATGTAGATGACATTATCTTTGGGAGATTTCATTATGAGAGTGTAAATAGCTTTGTCACAGTCATGAAATCAGAATTTGAAATGAGTATGGTTGGAGAGTTATCGTTTTTTCTTGGCTTGCAAATCAAATAAGATACAAATGTTATCTTCATCTCTCAGGCTAAATACACACAGACTATGATTAAGAAGTTTGGACTTGAGAACTCTCATTCTAAACTCACTCCAGCAGCAACACACATAAAACTTACCAAAAGTTGTGAGACGGATATTGTTGATCAGAAGATTTACAGGAGCATTATTGGCAGTTTATTGTATCTTACAGCTAGTCGACTTGATAGTACCTATGTTGTAGGTATGTGTGCATGGTTTCAAGCTTCCCCCCTTCATTCTCATATGCAAGCTGCTAAACTAATTATAAAGTATATTCGTGGTACATCTGATTATGGTTTGTTTTACTCATTTGATATGAATGCTTCTCTCGCTGGATATTATGATGCTGACTGGGCTGGGTGTGTAGATGACAAAAATTCCACATCCGGAGGATGCTTCTTCCTGGGAAATAACCTTATTTCATGGTTTAACAAAAAGTAAAATTCAATTTCTCTTTCGATAGCTGAGACTGAGTACATAGCAGCTGGCAGCGCTTGATCTCAACTCATTTGGATGAAGCAAATGATATGGGAATATGGCTTCTCACAAGACACCATGGTTCTCTATTGTGATAATATAAGTGCCATTGATATTTCCAAAAATTCGGTTCAGCATAGTCGCACTAAACCCATCGATATACGACATCATTTTATTCAAGATCTGGTGGACGAGTGAGTTATAACTCTTCTACATGTTTTGTCTGATCTTCAGTTGGCAGATATATTTACCAAACCACTTGATACACAGTCATTTGAACATTTAAGGGTCGAACTGGAGGTATGCAGACTATCCAACTAAATAAGGTGTTTTGGATTGGACCCAGGACAGTTGAATTAGATATGGCCCAAAATGTAATCCTACCCACCAAATTTAATTTTTCATGTTTCTTGTGATTGGATGGTGAAATTAGCGGGTGTTCTTTCGTCGTTCCTCCTCTGTGAAGCAAATAGAAGTTGCATTGTCGTCGTTCTTATTCTTTTGTGGCTAAGAAATCTTTCCTAACTATGGTGAGTACACGATGTGGGTATTATGAGGAAGCATCTGATTCTGTCAGAGAGTCCAACATTTGGACCAACATGCATGGTGTTCGAATGTGTGGGGTAAGGATCAAAAGTGTACCAGCTCGTCGGTCGTATGCTCGACTTACAGATTGAGGTAAAATCCCTCTCACGATTAGTTCTGATAGTTCTTCATCCCATCATGATGAACCTGTGGCCATGACTTCGAGTTCGTCGTCTGATTCTGACTCCTAGGATGAAGTTCCTTTGGCCGAGTTATTGCGTGCTAAGTCTCGATCAACTCTGAATGTGGAGCATCTCTGGCTCCAGGTTCTGATGTGGCTTCCTCCAAAGGTCAAAACCCTATGCCTGCACAATCTCCCAGCATTCATTCATCTCCATCTACATCAACTCGAGGAGGTCTTCTTTCTCCTTCTGCATCAGCAGTTGCTCCTAAATCTGTTCCTGACCCAGCACAATCTGTGCCTTCACCTATTTCACCTGCAGCTTCTGTGCCTCCATCTCAGTCGTCGAACGTTCCTGAACCTCGCAGGATTACCATTAAAATTGGTCATCGTTGTCTTTCGTGTAATGTCCCCTTCGTTCCCATTGATGGCATTTCTTTTCATCATGAAGAGAATGCATAACGGTGGAAGTATGTAGTACTACATCATCTTGCAGATGAAGTCAACATGCCTGATCAACATCAGTCATGTGTGGCTGTCATGGAGTTGGTTTCTCAGGCTGGCCTCTCACGCACCATTCTGAACGTCGGTCCTTTTTATCCTCGACTGATAAGGGAAGTTATTACCAATATTCCCTTTTATTTTGATGATCTGAGTAGCCCTGATTATCAAACGGTTCATGTTCGTGGACGTCGTCTTATGCTGTCTCCATCTGTGATCAACCAGTTTCTTGATCTCCATCCCTTTGAGAATTCTGCCCAGCCTGGTCCTCCTACGACTACTCTGGCCTCTGTGTTAACCGGTGGTTCTATTTCGCTTTGGCCTGCTACTGGTATTCTTGCTGCTATTTTAAGTGTGAAGTATGCCATCTTGCATAAGATTGACATTGCTAACTGGTTCCCCTCTTCTCATGCATCAAGTGTCTCTGTTCCTTTAGCCACATTTCTGTTTCAGACTGGCACATAGGCTGTGGTTGATGTTGGGTTGCTTCTATATTATCCGCTTCTTCGACATGTGGGCACATTTGGTATAAAGATTCCTATTGCATTGCCTCGATTATTTTCCAGTCTCATTCTTCATTTACACCCTGATATACTTGGAGCTTTGGATGCTCCTGGCCCTCGTCCGCGCGCGTACACTCTCTCTGAGTTATAGGCTATTTCAAGGCTCACATGTAGCTGACATTGAATTCACTAGGTGTCCTTCCCGTCCAGCTAATCCCTTCTCTGATCCTGCTGGTCCATCTATAAGTTCTGGTATACCGAGTTTGGATGTTACTCGCATTTTGACTTCCCTTGTGGCTGAGTCTCGAGCTTTGGGCTCGTCCATTTCTTTGTTGAAGGAGCGTAAAGCTGAGATTGATGCTCTGATTCGCTATTTGCAGCTGGTTCCCTCTTCTCATTTGGCTGGTTCTTATTCTTTTCTCATTCTTTTTTTATCAAAGGGGGAGTTATTTTATTGTATGGACAGACAAACAGTGTTGGGCTGTAGATAGTTTTTTTTGGGCTTGCTTTGTGCTGGTTGCTGCAGTCGTTTTGGGGCTCAGTTGTTTTCTTTATTGGTCCATTGGCTGGGTTAATCTGAATGTGTGACTATGGTTGTCTTGTTTTTTGTTTTCGGTTGATAGATTTTGTACTCTCTGTGTATCAATGATATTCTCTATGTGGATAAATGACATTGTGGATGTTTGTCTGTTTGGCGTTGTGTTTGACTTCTGGTATAGCTTTGCGCTGGCTTCTAGATTGTTGTGTTGTTAGCTTGTATGGCTAGCCTGGGATGTGTTTACATTCTTCCGCTATTGAAAGGTTCTTGTGTGTTTGATTGATCAGAAAAAGAATGTCTGTGGTGATTGACAAAAAAGGGAGAGTTTGTTGAGTTTGTGTTTTTGTCAATTAAATAATTCTTTTTCAACCTATTTATTAAATAACCAAATCTTTCTAATATATAGGGATTTTGGTTTGTTGGTTAAGGTTGTTTCTGTTAAAAAAGGAATCTGTGATTTTGTTGAGAAAGATTCTTGGAGAAGATATATACCAGGATCTTGACGCTGTTTGAGCTTGCCGAAAAAGGAATGTGTGTAGAAGACTATTGAAGCGTCTGAGCAAAGAAGAAAACTTTACTAGGTGATTCTTCTATGATGGTTTAACGTAGTTGTTTATGAAATTACTGTGCAGTAATTAAGCGTATTGAGAAGAAAAGGAATATTCACAAAGAACTTTGGTTGAGGGATCAATTCACTAATTCAGGGGGAGCCTGAGATTGTCTTCTACAAGATTCATGTGATATTTAGGGAAAGCCTATAGTTTATGTTAGTTATTATGATAACTATTGTTTATGTAACTAGTGAGACATGTTACTGATGATGAATCTTAATAATATTCCTGATCTAAGCAAAAAGGCTCTCCAGACGTAGGTACATTTGCCGAACTGGGTTACCAAAGTACTGTGCATTTTATTTCTGTTTGTCTTTAGTTAAACCTGTAATTAAATGCATGTGGTATAGCTAAAGAATATTTTAACAGTATCATTTTTCAGATTCAAAGAATATCCTCCACCTTTCATCACCCTAGTGGTCATAACTTCCACTTTAGGCATGTGTGACTTTATTACTTCATCTGCAACTATTTTCATCATAGTTACATGAGCAATTTCAAAAAAGCGGAAAGAACACTCTAATGCTTCCTCTGCTTCCTCAACATATGATGCAACGTGGATGGTACCACTCTTGCAGAGTGAATCCAAGGACGTCCTAACAAAAAACTGTAAGTAGGCGTTATTTCATGACTTGAAATACTATATTGAAAGTACAGTGGCCAATTTTGATTGGTAATTCAATGTCACCAATTACTTCTCTACGTGACCCATCGAAAGTTCTCACAACCATAGTGCTTGATTTTGTGTGTGACATGTCCACTGGAAGCTTCAATAGTGTAGATTTAGACATAATATTAAGAGCTGAACCATTATCCACTAGAACTCGCGCTATCACATAGTCTTTGCACTTCACTTGAATATGCAACGCTTTTATATGGCCTAAACCTTAAGGAGGAATTTTATCATCAGTGAAGACTATGGAATTTGAAGACGTAATGTTTCCAATAATTCCACTAAACCTTTCCACTGAAATGTCATGTCCAACATGTGCTTTGTTCAAAATATCTAATAACACCTTGCGATGAGGCTCTAAATTAAAAAACAAAGATAATAAAGAAATTGGAGCTGGAGTATGATGCATTTGCTCTATGATCTTATACTCACCTTGTTTTACTATTTTCAAGAATTCGTTTGCTTTCTCATCTGTAACAGGCTTTTTGTATTCTACATCTTTTGCTATGATAGACATCTCTACATCCTGCTCTTTGTCATCTTCATTCACATTCTTTTTCTTATTTTTCCTCCCTTGCCCTAGTGTCAAACGACCTAAAGGAGTTGTTAAATTATCTGGTCTGTAACATCTTCCACTTTGAGTTATCCCGCTGATTCTTGTAATATTATCAGCTAAAGGACCTGTAATGACTTGGCAATCATACCACCATGACACTGCTTTCATATCCTTAAATTTGAAAGGACTCGATACTTGGATCGTGAGTTGTTTAGGATAGTAGAAAGTTGACTCATTACAACTTTCTCTATAAAAGACTGCCAAAGGCCTTGGTAAAAAGAAATTTTCCTTTTGTGCAACTTCATCCATTAATGCACATGTGTTATTGTCTTTCATCTCATCTTTTCCTTGTCCTTTGTATACTGTGAGTATCTTTGAATCCATAAGTTGTATCTAAATTTACAACACTGTTGGATAACATGGCCTGCAACTCCTTGATGGAATATACAATGTCTGCTTTCATCGTATCCTCCGTAACTTATGTTGGGGTCTAAATATTCCGAACTAACATATCCTACTTCAAAAAGACCTTCAAAAAGTGTTTCCATAGGCATGAACTTCATTTTTACATTTTTCAACAAGGCAATCTACCACGCTCACTTTTGAATTTTCATGATTAGGAAGTGGATTGTTGTTAACATCTGGCTTCTCACCAGCTTTTTTGAAGCTTAACCATCCAGCATTAATTAAATATTGCACCTTCCTTTTTAAAGCCAAACAATTTTCAATTGAGTGTCTCGCTCCTCCAGCATGATAATCAGATCGAGCATTTGAATCATACCATTTTGGATAAGAAGGTTGTATAGGGTTTATTGGGATGAACTAACTGTCAATATTAAATTAGCTGAGGTAAAAGCTCTGTATATATCATGGGAATTGGATTAAATTGCCATGTATCTAAATTGGTCTTGCTACTCTGACCTTATACAAATGGTTGAGTAGAGTTTGAATTAACAGGTTTTGGGGCTTCAGAGAAAGAGTGAGCTGGTACATAGTTGTTATAAAGGATAAGAGAAACATTACGTATATATGAAGAAAAATTTTGGTCATGTTTTCTTTGGCCAAAAATCGATTTGTGGTTCCGTGAATTAGGAAGACCAATTGCATGAACCTCACTTTCTTTCTTTTTCGATGTTGTTCCTTTCTTTCATCCTCCATACTCAGCTAAAGTCTCTATTAACCTCTCATGCTTTATCCAATATTCAAGTCTTTCACCAATAACGATAATGTCAGAAAAATTAGTTGTAGCATTATCAATCATTCTATCATAGAACGACACCCGCAAAGTATTCATAAACATGGATGTCATTTCTTTGTCTATTAATGGTGGTTGAACCTCTGTAGCCATATCTCTCCATCGTTGAGCATATTCTTTAAAGCTTTTTGAACTCTTCTTCTCCATTTGTTGCAGGTCTAAACGATTTGGAGCCATATCAATATTATGTTTGTATTGCTTTAGAAATGCATAAGCTAAACCCTTCCAAACAAGAATGTTTGCATTATCTAATTGAATATACCATCGAGTAGCTGAACTAGTCAAACTGTCCTGAAAGCAATGGATCGACAATTTATCATTACCAATATGCGCTGCCATCTTTCTACAATACATTATAAGATGACTTGGACACTTTGATCCATCATATTTGTCAAATTCGAGAACTTTAAACTTTGCTGAAATGATCAAGCCTGACACTAAACACAACTGTGTTGCATCTATATTTCCATAAACGTTAGTTCCTTCAATTGCTCGCAACCTTTCTTCCAAAATGTCTAGTTTTTGCTTAGTCGGAGTGTTCTCATTTTGTCCCATTTCTTGAATTTTAGCCTGAGCTTCAAATTGTTCTATATCTTGGATAGGAGGTGGAACAGCAAAAACCAGATTCATAGCAACATAGTGTTGAGTGGTTTGAGACTGTGGAACATTCATGTGGTGTGACATAAATCCTAGGGGATAAATGAGATCATTGGTGTCTTTAACTAGATTGCTTGATTGTACTGTTTCACAATGAATTTTTCTTTTCCTATTGAAAACAATTCTAGTATTTTTGAAGCTTGTTCTCCAAGATTATTAATATCTTGTCTTATTTTATCCATGTCTTCATCTTGTTCTTCCATGATTTGACTTTTATACCGCGTATTGTACAGATGACGAATTGGAGTAGGACGAGCTATGTTTTCCTTTGATTATTTTGAAAACTTTTAAGACCAAAGAGTAAAGGAGAAAGAGAGAGAGAGGAATTTTTTTTATTAAATAATAAATTCAAATACAATAAATCCACACGAAATATAAACTTGATAGAATAAAAATCAAACTAAAACAAAAAATAAATGAAATGCAATAATAACAACTCTCATTGTTCATAATAGTAAAACAAACAACTTAATGAAAACGACCAAAATATCCAAGTTCTCTGCATATCATCTTTAAGAATTTATTCAGGTCATCTGCATGAGGTTGTATTGAGAAAAAATCAATCTTTAAATCAACTATCCATTCTGCAAAACCATTTGCTCTTCTAGACACTATTATAAGAAATCCAATTGTTTGATCTACACGTTCAATTAACGCTTGAAAATCTCTCCTTTGCAAATTATAATCAACCTTCATTTGCATGTAATATGTCTTCAATAATTCATATTCTTGCACTATCCTCTCACTTGAATTTTGAAATGCAGTAAGTTGATAGTGTAAGGAATCAACATAATTTTTCAGTATCTTATACTCTTCAGAGTGCTCGACCATCTTCACATGTAGGCTATCAACAGTTTGGCATAGAGAATGATTGTGTACTTCCAAATCCACTATCTGTGCTTCCCGTTTTACCAATTGATGTATTCAAATCATTGACAAGCTTGAGAGAATATTCCTTCCTGCTTTCTAAATCTTGAATATATTCATCTTGCAATTCTAGTGTTGCCTATAATATTGTCTTTTCATTTTTCAAGCTTCTATTCGCTTTATTCATTCACCTCATCTGTTTATCTAACACCTCGAGATTCTTTTCTAACTTATCTTGATTTTTTAAGAAACTCTTGGTCTTTTCAAGCTCTTTCTACAAAAAAGTCACATGATCCGTCCATTGGCTTGTCTCCTTTCGAAGTTTCTCATTCTCTTGCTCTAACAATCGATTTTTCTCTTCTAATTTAATGGTCTTCTCAACCCACTGGTCTGGTTGTTTAGAGCTTATGTCTTCTACTCTTTCAATTACCTCCCTTAAGGTATCTATTACATTCTTTCTTCTATTTGTCTGCCATGCCTCATATCCACTGATAACCTCTTCATAGTGCCCTTTGTCTTTTATCTTCTTCACAGACTTCCATGCACATATTGCTCAACATTTTTCCCTTGACAGTCTTCAAGATCATATGAAAAGTCAGAGTCTTGTAGATTATGAGTTGGTGGTATAAATTGTTTGAGCCACACCTGATGCAAAACTAGAAATGGTGTATAGTTAACACCTCCATGGTCCAAACAAATGCACACTATGAAAATCTCCATATCTGTAAATCACTGCCTTCAAAGGCGTCCATTTAGCCTTCCATATGACATTTTCAGAACTCAATGTTGAAAAGAAAGACACTCAAGTCTCCTTCTTTGGAGATGTTGGGTCCCAAACTGTCATACCAAACTCACTAACTGTGTTTTGTATTAAGTTCCATGGGCTATTGAATTCTAACCTTGGATACCTAAACTCTGTCTGAAATTTGAATGGTTGTGTATCCAAATATATAATAAAGAAATGAAACAATTCAATTTTTCTGCCCCTATATTTCTACAGAAAATAATTGATCGAAAAGTTTCAGCCAATATAGGTATAATACGATCAACTCCTCGTTCTATTTTAAAAAATAATTTGATCACTTTCCCATCGACATAACTTTTTGCTTTAGGAAAAATCACCGCTCCATAAATGCACAATGCCAAGAGAGTAAGACCTTTGTCTTCATCAATGTAAGTTTGTGTCATCTTTATTAGATAGTCAAATGATAGAAGTTAATTGATCGAAAAGTTTCAGCCAATATTTCTACAAAAGTTAATTGATCGAAAAGTTTCAGCCAATATAGGTATAATACGATCAACTCCTCGTTCTATTTCAAAAAATAATTTGATCACTTTCCCATCGACATAACTTTTTGCTTTAGGAAAAATCACCGCTCCATAAATGCACAATGCCAAGAGAGTAAGACCTTTGTCTTCATCAATGTAAGTTTGTGTCATCTTTATTAGATAGTCAAATGATAGATTCTCTTCCCCACTTTTAACTCTTACATGTTTTTTAATTTTCGTGGCATGAACGATTTCTAAAAATTTTGATAATGTCCTTTTTGTTGTTTACTTAGGGTTAAAGAAATAAACAATTTCCCTTTCCTTTTTAGGCATGCTAAGCATAACTTGATATTCTTCTATAGTTGGTAGTAAATTACACGACCCAAATGTGAAACAACTATATGCTGGATCCCAAAAATTAACTATGGCTCTTAAAGCAAAATAAGTCACCGATATGTACATGAACTCTGCTATATGTCCATACTTCTTCAAAAACATGAATCTCCGTTGAGGTGTCCATGTCTCCAAAATCATTTTTAGTTTTGCTAAATCATTTAGTGTAAAAGAGAGCTGCACTTGGATAGTACTGATACTTGAGAAGATTTGTTTATGCTATCCCCAAATTTTTGTTGTCTCTTCAGCCCATTTAAGAACATCACTTGGCTCATCAAACTTAGATTCAAAAGATGAATGCATTGACATATTGGACATCTTGGTATTTCAACTTTTTCTTTTTTGCACAATTATGACAAAAAGATATAGTCAAATCACTTTGCACAAAAATAATAAAGTAATTAAAAAAAGAAAATGATAGAAAAAAAATGAAAAGAGAAGAAAAAAATTAGATAAGGTTTTCATGCGCTTGTAAACATTATTCTTCTTATTTTATTATTATTTTTTAATTATTTAATTTTAGTCAATAAAAAATTTTCATGCACCTTAACAAGGTAGACACTACTCTCCTGATGGTTGAAACCAAAGACCCAATTTCAAAGAAATGAACATAAATAGTAACTTAAATCAAAATTTTATTTTTTAAAAAATTAATATTGTAGAAAATACTATGATTAAACCCCATTTTTAACAAAAAGCAAATGAAATATGTATGATTTCAAATTTTAGAAAAATGTGAAACTTTGTTTTTTAAAAAATAATAATTTACACACTTTGACTTTTGGATAAGATGCAAAATAATAATAATAATAAATAAATAAATAAAATAAAATGATATTGTGTTTGTATCATCTAAACTCTTAGAAGGGAAAGACCCTCAAACTTATTCTAATGTTATTTACGAAATAACAAAAGAATTAATTTGAGCGAGAATTTTTCATGTGCCTGCACGAAAGTCAAAACCCCTCGAAGGTCAACACTACTCCATCCTTAATTCTAGTCCTATAAGATTGTAGCCCAGGTAGAGAACTTGTGAGTGTGTGTAAATGCATGATGACATATATAAAAAAAAAGTACCAATAACATAGTACAAAATACTACATATGAATCAAATAAAAAACAAATTATTAAGTGAACCAACAGATTAAAATATAGTAAGAATAAAAGATAAAAATGTACTGGCTCAACTCTCAAAATCCCTAGTGGAGTCGCTAAGTTGTCGTGACGTGATCGCGACGCGGAGCGACCGACCTTCCCGTTTATTTAATTTCAATAAATAAATAGTTTTGAAATCGCCAACAACCATATAAAGGTGTGATTGGTCAACATGCAAAGAGAAAAAAATGGTCTACGTAAATTCATGAGATTTAAATTTGGGAGTCACTTTGTGTGTAAGGAATGTGTTAGCACCCTACAACACCCATAAAATGACTATCCAATTTTATCTTTCAAACTAAACTAAAGGGGTTCACAAAACAAAGTTTTTTATGTAGTTTTTTTTATGTCCCATGGTTATCAATTCATATAGAAGAAAATAAAACCTAAGCATGAATTGATAATTATGGGTGGCATAGAAGCCATTAGAAAAATCAATTTAATTTTGTTTGAAAAGATTTTTTTTTATTCAACTTAAGAATATTAAGATACCAAAATTTGATATTTTAATCTCTATCATAGGTGTCTAATGAGAAATTTCATGTATCTA
>JBBPDI010000009.1:12238761-12254619 GCA_037974545.1 Cucumis variabilis | reverse complement strand
ATAATTTTCCCCTCGGTCCATTCTAAACATCTTAACAGTCATTCATAGTACAGTCAAACATTCTCATCACATAACTCCTTTCATAACAACTAACAATTATTCTACTTCAACTTAGTGCAAGAACAGTCAGAACCTATCAGTACATCAGTCAACACGGAGTAACCAAAACTTCCCGCTCAGCATACTGGCGCACAACCATACTGCCTCTTCAGCTTAACAGAAATACATTCTCAACACAGTTTCACTCATTCAATCAAAACAAAATTTTCTCTTTCAAAACTATCCTCTATAGGCATCATCATCAAGTTTCAGTCATTCATCAACCGTATGTGAACAATTATCTATTCAGTCATACACCACAATTTAATCCAAGTGCCAGTCCATATCCATCCATACATAGATATGTAATTTCCAATTGAACACAACACACAAGGAACAATAGGTATACATTCAAGAGTGCAAACCACAACATCATCGCCTCTAAATTCAGATTTATCAACACCTTTCGTTACATTCAAGGCACAAGTGAGTCCAGAAGAAAATCCCTTACCTGAAATTATTTTAGTTCTCCAATCAACCAATTCCAGTAGTCCAATCCTATACATAAACAATATCAATCAACATTTTTCTAAATAAATCCATTCATTCAATTTGACCTATGTAAATGTCCCACGACTTACCCAAGAAGTGAAAAACCAACTTCAATGAATCTTATTGCAAGTCTAAGGATCCTAACGCCAAAACGCCAATACCGCCTTCAAGAATAAACGTCAATTCGATCAATTAGACAACATCACTTCTCAGTACTTTTACAATGCCAAACCACAAAATCCACAAATTTCATTCTTACCAAACGAGCTTACAACCAATGGCGGCAGTGGTTCTGAATAAATGGAATCGATGCGTGTAAGGAAGAATAAAATGACACGTAAAGGGGTATCAAAACTGCAACTAGAAGGCATAAGCCACAGCTGGAATGGGGAAAACGCACGACGGCTCGACCGCTTTAACTTGACAGAATCAGATGGAAGAATCAAGGCAGCTATGAGGCGCGGACTGGAGTGGGCTGCAAGTACGATGGTGCTGTGCTGCAAAGCCAAGCAATATGTGGGCTTCGTCGGATAGTACAGGTACAGAGGAGACGACGCAACTACTCCTAGTTCACGACGGAGCTTAGAGCGGTGTGGCTACCTAAAGGCGATGGACGAAAGGGCTTCATCGTTGACCGGCAACTGGATCTGGATAGAGATGAGCTTGGCGTCGAATGGTAGAAGAGAGGGGATGCGGATTTGTTTGACTGTGAAAGGCGGCGGCGGCAGTGACGGACGAAAATAAGAAGTGGAAGAGATGCGTGACGGCGGCGTGACCGGTCAGAACTGAAAATGGATGGGGGCGGAGGTCGGCGTGGCTAAGGCAGAAGAGAGGAGAAATTTTTTTGAGGGTGGGGGGTTGCTGCGCGAGGAAGAAGAAAGGGAAATTGATTTATTTTATTTTTTTATTTAAATAATAATAATAATTAATAATAATAATAATAATAATAATAATAATATATTATTTTTATTATTACCTTTTAAATACTATTTTTCCTCCTTCACTTCTTTTCTTTTCCATTAGAAAATTCTCTCTTCCACCCAAGTATAATAAAATAACTCCCAAAAGTTTCAAAAATTCTAATAATCAAGTAATTTAATTAAATCACATACCTTAGACTTGGGGCGTTACATGGAATGATCTAGCCATCGTCACAGATCAAAACTTCTTAAAATTGTTATTGCACTTTGCCAAGAAGGAGTTATAAGTTGAGTAGCTTTGACACCTTGAAGGAATGCCTAGATAGAACACTTGCTTTCTTTCCTTGTATCTCGCGTAAGGTGCACATATCTCGCCTGGTCAAGTCGCCTTTTGATCACCTCGCCAACTTATCAAAATGCCAAGAGGTCAAATCATTTGGTTAGATTGCTTGGTCAAACCCAAACTGCAAAACAGAAATTGGTTAAGAAGCGATTGAGTCATGAATTTTGCCTCTTTAAGACGTTTCGCGGTTCTGCTCTTTTTGTACAAACAGTTTAATTCACCTTGTTGTCTCTATGATAAAACATCTTGTTCTTCAATTAGTTTTGCACCGAAACTAATTGGAATTCACAACACTCAAACATACACTTCTTATTGCTCGAAAACTCACAAAAAGGTTATTTTAAAAAGAAGTATTTGCTTATAAGATTCTCTCGTGCAAATGAAGAAGTAAAAAGAGTTTATATAGTGAGAAAATAAAATAGAGCTTATTGGTAATTGAATGTGAAGATTTAATTATAAACACGTTTGTAGTTAATGGGAGGATTAAGTTGAGAATTGAATGTCAAAACGGTAATAAAATATTTTTTCTTTAATTATGCGATAAAGATCATGTCATTTTATATCTCTGTAACACCCCAAAATTTAAGAAAATTTTAAATTTAATTAACTTGATTGAATTTAATTTAAGTTGGATTTATTTGGGTGTTATTTTAGATAAAAAGAAATATTTGTTTGTTTTTGTGGAGATTAAAATTTATTTAAATATTTACAAAAAAATATCTAAATAAATTATGGAAATTGAAAATTTTTCTATATTGCTATGAGATTTGATAAGAGAGAATGATCTTGGTATTAATTTTGTGAGAGTTAAGATTTGATAAGTATATATGTATATATGTGTAAAGTTATGGAAGGTTGAGCAAAGTATATTATTGAGAATTATATAATTAGTATGAATAATATGTATATTTTGTTATATTTTTGGGAAAAAGATAAAAAGTGGAAATTGATGAGTATTTATTGAGGAGAGAGAAAATTTGTTTTGGGAAGAGGAAAAGAAAAAGCAAATGGAAAAGTAATAATAATATATCATAATTATATTATTATTATTATTATTTTAAGAAAAAAAGGAAAATGCAAACTAAAAAGAAGGAAAAAGGGACGGAAAAGAAGGAAAAAAAAAGATAAATTAATAATAATAATATATTTTATTATGGGTTATTTTTAAAAATAGCAAAATAAATTAAAATATTTACAAGCTATAGCAAAATTTTGGATTCTATCATTATAGCATATCAATGACTATCAGTAAAAGAATTTGATATAGGTTGTAAATATTTTGTAAAATCTACTGTTTTTAAAATTTTCTCTTTTATTATTATTATTATTATTATTAAAAGAAAAAAAAAGACTTCCTTCTTCTTCTTCTCCTTCTTCTTCATTTCTTCCTTTCTCCCCAGCCACCTCCCTCTCCATTCTTCATCTCTTCTTCTTCTTTAACATGTAGCCAAATGTTTTCCTCTCCTTCGTTCATGAGTCGCTTGTACCAATCGTCGTCCTTCGTTTACCATCCAATGACAAACTCCATTTTTATTTATTCAACCCGAGCGATCTTCTCCTTCAAATCCAAGTCGCTCATGAAATCCTCTTCTTCCAACAGTGAGATTCAAGCCGACATTCACCTCCATTTGTCTCTCAGATACAAGTCACGACTTCTGCCTTGTTAAGAATTTTTGTAGTTTGTGGTAAGGGTGTAGTTTTGGATCTTGATGGATGTTTTCAATAACCATGATTGGTTGGGTTAATTCATTGGTTGATATTGTTCTTGAAGGTACAAAGTGAGGATAAAGCTTAAATTCCTTGAGTTTCCAATAAGTTTGGTTTGGAGTTCAACTCTCCATCTACTTGGGTAAGTTAATGAAATTCAGATTGGGAGAATTGATTAAATGGATGAAATTTTTTGTGGAAGTGATTGATTTCTATTCAATTATGTTTAGGTTGATTCGTTGGATTTTAGTTTGATCAAGAAATTTAGGTAACGTTGAGGTAAGGGATTTCTACTACTGGATTTAAATGTAGATTTCAATGATTAAAAGAACCCGTGTGCTATGCATGGACTTGAATGACTAAAAAGATATGACTGCTAAATGTAGATTGGTATGGTTAAAGGGACTTAATTTCTTTATGTAATTTGAATGTGTTGATGGATTGACTAAATTAAAAATGTTGTATTGACTGAATTGAGGATTGTTGACTGTTATGTTAATGTATAGATAGTGTACTGTAGATTGAATTGGCTGAACTGAGGTGGGTAATGCTAACGTATAAGTATAACTGTTTGAGGAACTGTTATGCTAATGTTTGATTATGTACTGGTTTGTGTAAATTGATGGTATATATGTTGAACAGAAAGAAGGATATGATGGTAGCTTGAATTGTAAATTTAATTGATTGTTTAAAATATTAGATTTGACTAAGGAGAATTATTAGCTTTATTTATAAGATAGTGTGCCTTGCAGTTGTCCCACAGGATCACCACTTGTTGTATTTCCTTTGGAGCACTAGAGACTGATAGGTGCATCCTTCGGAAGCACTAGACTGATATGTGCATGAGATATTCTAGCATCTCGCAAAGCTATCTCAAATAGCTAGCCTATCGTATAGTCATGATCAGTATCTCATAATTTACAAAAATTCAATAGCTCTATTGCTTAGGACTCTTATCGCATAGTTTGGTTTTTATCACATAAACATAGCAAATCGTGTAGTGTTATCATATAAAGAATTTTTCATTCAACAAATCAAATCTATGCATGCTCTTAGAAAGAAGGAGAAAGGGAGAAGAGAAACTCACCCTTGTTGATTCCTCTATTCTTCGTGTATTTCTCCTTGGTAGTCACGAATTGTCTTTAACTTCTCAATGAGCAATAGACATCTATGCAAGGGCTTTCTTGCTATTTTCTTGAACTCAAAAGAGATAGATGTGTGAGCTCTATCACCTTTGAAGAGAAATAAGTGATAGAGAGAAATCGTTTGGATGGTATTGTGAGTTATAAAGAAAAATAAGAGAGTGTGGAGGCAAGGGTTTCACTAGAAAATGAATAATGAATTTCTTAACCCAAAAAAGTTAATAAGGATATATTTATTATATAGAGGGCTAAAACCCTTGTTCAAGATTTCCACTCTCCTAATTAATTAAACCTTAATTAGTCAATTAATCATATCAATTAAATAACCTTATAATAAATCACATTTAATATAGGAAGATTATTGTAAATGAAAAATATATTGAAAATATTTATAAAATATAGCAAATTTCAAATTCTATCAATGCTAGAACTGATATACCCCAATCAGTGTCTATCAATGCATTAATAGACATTGATAAATATAGACACTAATAAAAGACTTATATCAATGTCTATTAATGCAATGACCTCTATCATAGTCTATTATGCATGGATAGATATTGATAGAGGTCTTCTATCAGTGTTTATTGATGCATTGATAAAAGTCAATCGATGTCTATCATTGATAGAATATGAAAATTAGATATATTTTGTAAATATTTGATTTATTATACTTTATGTAACAACCCAACTTCTTATACTAAGTTGAAACCATTACTATTATAATAAATAACAATTTAAATACTCATTCATAGATCATAATTTGGAAAAAATAGAAATAAATACTAGAAAATATAATCCTAGTTTGGGTCCTATCTAACTTTTTTAGAAAATAACAAAAAAATAATTAAGGAGTTTCGATAATTTTCCAATAAAAACACTAACAATAAAAATACTGAAAACATGAAAAGCGAAAGAAACATAATTCCCCTATGGCAAGTCACGAACCATTGTTTGTCATTTGCCAACTTTTCTCTACCTCTGTTCTTGCCCAAAACATTAAACATAGAAAACGGAGAGTATAAACATATACTCAGTAAGGGACCCACTACTAGTCCCGTTAGGGGTCTGTTAACTTTTCATTAGGATCCCATGAAGAGGTATATAAAATTATTGTGTGTTCGATGGAACACACAATGTAGTGATCCTGAAAGAACAGTCTCATCTGTCGATGAATCCCGAAGGACACCTATGATATCGAGTTGTACATTGTCATAAATTTGTGAAAAGGTGGTAATTCCGAGGAACACCAGACATGTAGGTACAACTCTAATGGTCAATGTTAACAGAACACCACAGTCCATAGCATATAAATCGCCTGAGCATGTTTCCTATATTTAAAAATGGACTTTTCTAAAATGTAGCAAAAAGAAAAAGATTAAAGAAAAGGATATTGTATATTTATTATATGTTTTTTTAGTTATTTTAGTTCTTTTAAACTTAATTTAGGGGTCTTTTAAAAAACATAACAAAACGGTAAAATATTTATACTATATAGAACAATTTTGAAAATAGAAAAAGCTCACAGGTCCATATTGAAAAATACCAAAACTGCCCCTTGATTTATTGGTCACTAGCACGCGTAATATATTTGGTACACGATTGTTTAGATTTGGCTAGATTTGGTAGCCAAATCTAAACGATTTTTTTCAAGATTATTTGATACACAATCGTTTAGATTATGGTGCATGATCGTTTATATTTGATTGTTTAGATTTGGGTACCAAATATAAACCATTTTTTTTCAAGATTATTGGTACACGTTTAAATTTGGCTATTCTTTGGTACACGATCGTTTACATTTGGTATAGGATTATTTAGATACCCAAATCTCAACGATCATATACCAATATCCCAACGATTTTTTTCAAGATCTTTTATATTTGTTAGATTAGGTTATACCCAAATCTAAACGTATACCAATATCCAACGATTTGGTACCAAGATCTTTTATATTTAATACGCGATCTTGAACAACCAAATAATAGTGAAAAAGAGAAAAAGACGATGAAAAAGAAAAGAAAAATTACAGAAGAAAGAAAATGGAAATGAAGGACAAACCTGGAATATTTTTAAAAAAATGGTCGGCTTCATGAGCTTCTTGATTTTGTTACAAGGGCCGTAAATATTTTGGTGTTTTTTATATTTATGAAAATTTTCCTTTAATTTATCTGGTATTATTATTGGTTCAACAATGAGAAGATAAACAATTTTTTTTCTTTAAAGAGCTTTAAGGTTTTAGTTTGGGTTCGTTATAAAAATCGCATAAAAATCCTAAGGCTAAATTATAAAAAATGCTCCTAAACTTTGTTGTTTGCATCAAAAATACTCCTAAACTTTCAAAAGTTTAAAAAATACCCTTAAACATTAAAAAAGATAGTTCAAACATATATTTACCGTTAGTTCTGGATGAAAACCGTTAAATTTTTGTTTAAAAAATACCATTAACAATTGAAAAGTTTCGTAAATACCCTTAAACTTAAAAAAAATTAAAAAATACTCTCATTGATCCAATTTTTACACCAAATTTCTCTACACCCAAAATAAAAATAAAAAATTTAAAGTTAAAACCTAAAATTCCACAAAATCTTACAAAATTCTAAAAAAGATCTCCTTAAAACATTAATTAGTCAAATAAAAAAAATATATTTGACTATTAATACATACTAAACTATTAACATACAACTTCGTTAGTACATTTAAATCCTAAAATTCCTTGGTGCTTCTATTATTGTCTTTATTCTTATTAGAGTCAATATAAATTACTAAAGTGTGCAGTTTTATTTATTTATTTATTTGTATTGAAGAAAAGAGGAGAGAGAAAAGAAGAAAATTTAAAGAAGTTAGACAACATTAGTGCTTATGCTATTTCTTGTTTGGACCCCATATAATCATTATGGGTTTGGGTTATAATAACCTTAACCCACATTTGGGGCCCAAGTTATGGAAACCCTAGTTTCAGGGTTTTCATACTCCTGTTTTACCCCTAAATCCCCATTTTTCCTTTCTCAACCCTTCACGACTTCGCACGATCTTCTCCCCCCCAACTCATGTTCATCACTTCTCAACTCATCTTTAACCTCTCCTCAACCCCCACATTATCTTTTCCTTAACATTTTTCATGCTTTCCCAACTTCCATATGAAATCATCCCGTCATCTCTTGAATCATCATCAACCACGTTGTTTTGGGTTTAATAGTCAAAAAAAGAAATTCCTTTTTTTCCGTCAATTCATCTTCAACCTCTTCCGGTTATTGCTGGCCTTTGTTTTCTTGGGAGGAAAAAATTCCTATTGTTGTAATACAATTTCTCTTCCACTCTCTGTCCTTCAAGGTTTCGTTGAAGGCTTCACTCACCGTGTTGTCTCCAAGACAAATGGGTTTCCCCTTTCGGTTTCGTTGAAATACTAGGTTTAGACCATGTCTCCAAAACTCAAACGCTTGCATGTTCAATGACTCATCTCGGTGAACATGCAGTCATACTCATTTTTCCTTCTTCCACTTTTCCTTGTCGCTCGAACTTTGCATTTGCCGCTCGGACTTTGCCTTGCCGATCGAACTTTCTTTTGTACTAATTTAGACACTTGCTATGCTATTCTTACTATCCTTGTGTGCATATATGATTTTCGAGCAAGGTAGGATTGGAGGTAAGGGGTTTCAACTCGATTTTCTTTAAAGCTGGTGATGAGGTCTACAATAAACTTGTCTGAATCTTTTTTATAATTAGTTTTGTTTGTTATTTCAATTTGCTTCCATATCTGTGCATTTTTTGGCATCTCGGTTACAATGTTTCAATGTTATTTTGTAGTACTTGTTTCAATTTTTAAAATTTTTATTCTTCTTAGCATTCTTCGTATTGCATTTGTTGATTGACCATTTATAGTATACACAGTCATTGATCCCTTTGTTCAATTCTGCCATATTTATTTCTTTTGCCATTTCATCCTTCCTTGTTTACGCTTTCAATTTAGTTTCAATAAGAATCCATTAAATTTGGTTTCTGAATACTCTGTTGTGTTTTACTTTCCATGAACTCCCATCCATCCATATCTGTGCAATATCTTTGCTCAATCCTTTCAGTCTGTCATTGATTATGCATTTGTTTATTCATAGCTTTTCCTTGTCTTTAATGTGGTAGGTTTGATGGTTAGGGTTTGACTATCTTCTCACTTTTCTGTACATATCCTGTCATTTACAGAGATTCTCATCCTTTTTTTTTTTTTTTGGGGGGGGGGGGGGGTCAATAAAGGAGCCATTTCTTTTCTTTCTCCAGATCTATATATACCTCTTCATTTGTTTTTGTCTTATTGTGTGTTGTTTTCCTCCTTTGTCGTCCTACTTCCTCCTCGTTTCCTTCTTTAGTAGGTAAATTACTTTTGCTTTCTTATTTTCATATTTTCTTTATGCCTTGTATATTTCTTGTCATGAACCATGTTACCAATCATGTGTGTCACTACCCTTGCTTTCATTTTTATGTTCTGTTTAAGGCATTGTATAGGCCATGACTTTATTTCTTTATGCAATGATATACTCTTCTCCTTTTTCGTATTACTGTCATTTCGTAGTGAAATATTTGTTGCGAAATCTGATTTTGATGGTTGTTCATTTCCTATGCTTGTTTGTATGCATTTCAATCCCCACACTTCGTTGCACCTCCTTTTCATGCATACTTTTTATTGATGCTTCCACAACTAAATCCAGTTCATTACATTGAACGGATTTATTTCCTTTGAGGGACAATTTGTTTTTTAAAAAAATAAAACAGTGACATTTTCTTTTCATTTTATCGAGTGTTGTTTTTTCATTTCAACATCGGGTATTCCTCCAAAGTACACCATACATAATGCTTACATTTTTCCTATAGTCTTTTTAGTGCTATTTGTCTTTGCCCAGTGACTCATTTCCTTATTTTATTTTCAAGACACCTGACTCCATACTTTCATTGTGAGAGGTACTACGACATTGCCATTTTGTAGTATATTTTGTCGTTTATTTTCATAACTTTTTTAGACCATATACTACAATGTATTTGAACATTTATTTTCCCTTCTTCGTTTGTAACTACATTTGTGATTTTCGTCTTCCATTATTTTCCTTTTTCGCAAACATTAAGGACAAAATGAGAAGATAGTACGAACTTTTCTTTCATTCGTACTATTCGTAATATTACTTTATTGTACGAACTCTATCTTTCGTTCCCATACTTTTCTTATTTTTTTGTTCAAGTCAGCCAACGTTCAATTTTGAAATACAATGCCTATCACTAGATTGTAATCATATTGTGCTTGGGTATTTCATTAAATGTACGAACTCAAAATATTTTAACAATCTAACGTAGAGTGGAATTGAAAGCCAGTACACCTCAAAAACATTATGAACCCTTTTAAAACACATGACATGCATTTAAAAAAAATGACAAGGACTTTTCAATATATTAGCAATCCTTTTGAAATACTACACCATGAATTTTAAAAAAAGTTTTGGTCACAAAAATTACATACCCTTTTCAAAGAGTAGACCAATAATTAAAAAAATAAAATAGTTTCCTAAACACATTATAAAACCATTTCAAGGGGGGAAAAGTACTTTATCGACTTTTGTTGCATAAGGAGTAAGGATCTCTATTTTCAGTTTAAAAAAATGGATTGATCAATCCCATAAGTTCTTTTTACTCAATTACAATTTCCAATCAAAGATTGGTACCTGTTCGAAGTGTATAGGCCTTTATTCCCACTTTGCAATAAAGTGTACCCGAGATATAAAGTGTCAGTGTTTTTTTTTTAATTTAAATGCATATTTTATTATTTTCTAATGCATGCATTGTAGGTGTAATAACATTCTAATTAGAAAAATACATCGCCAGGTTTGTAGTGGTTACCCTGAATTGGTGTCAGAAAATATTCAAACAATACTAACCATTTTCACAGTAATCCAACATCAGTTATTGCTAATTTTGGGGACACTGATGAACAGCAATAAGCGGGTGACACATACACCGTACGACACTAGGCATCAAATTAGACAACTTGCGTACTTCCATTTGATCCATGCCTCCGACCTCATTTATCATCAAAGTACTAGAATGGACAAAAGAATTTTTGTCATTCTATGTCACTTACTAAGGAAAAGTGTTGGTATGACGTCGATTTGTCGATGTGGAGGAGATGGTCGCAAATATTTCTGCATATACTAGTGCACGATAAGAAGAATAGAGTCACCCAACGGGATTTTGTGCGGTTGGAGGAAACTGTTTCCCATTATTTCAACCTCGTGCTGTTAGCTATGATACGACTGCCGATGAGTTGCTGAAGAAACCACAACCAGTAACAAACACATGCACCGATTCACGATGGACGTGCTTCGATGTTCGACTATTCTTGTAATCCGTATTGTAAAGGTATCTCGAGGTCATAGTACTTATCAGGGTTTGTTCAATTCTGCAGAATTGTCTTGGAGCATTGGACGTGGACTTACACATAAAGGTGAACGTGTCTGTGTCCAATCGTCCTAGATATAGAACACATAAGGGCAAAGTTGCCACAAACATCCTCAGATGTACAATTTAGCCAACATGAAAGGTTTCCTTGAAGAGTCGGATGATGAGAGGATTGACTACTGTAGGGTGATCCTACGAGATGACGTGTGATTGTTTCTATATTCCCCCACCGATCATTATGGTTGTTTTATGCTACTATTTTTGTCTATGTGCTTTACTTATGTTTGTAATTCTCTTCCACCAGACGTGTCCTTAAGAAGACCTTTTATTTATGTTCGTCGTAATGAAGTTATGTTTGACGTTGTTTATATAATTAATAATTTTTATAATGTTTACGGGGTACGTGACACAGAAAAGACAATTGACAATTTAATGACACATGACGACTAACTGAATAATGTAGAATATGGACGTTATCGTTAAAGAAAGTAAGTCGATTTTTTTCAGGAAACGTAGTACAATTTTGTAAATTAAAAATATGCATTTTGTGTATTGAATTAATAATATGAATTTGATAAAAAAAAATAATAATAATAATTCAAAACACTACCCAAATAACTCTTCTCCCAAATACTTCTTATCATAACACTACCCAAATAACTCTTCCCTCAAATGCATCTTATCATAACACTAGTTTTATCATAACTCTAACTCTTCCATAGCCCAACCCTTCCCCCAAACGTATCCTTAGTGTTTGTAATGGTCATACATTTTTTTTCACTAGTTATTGTTTTAATGTTCTTTAAGGATAATTTTTTCATTTTTTTTGTTTTGAAATTTTGTGAAATTTTATGTTTTAACTTAAAATTTTGGTTGGTAAGATATTGATGTTAACTTTAGATCAATAAAAGTATTTTTTTTTAATTTAAGTATATTTATGAAACTTTCAATATAGCGAGATTTTCATCTCAAACTAATTGTACGAGTACTTTTTAACAATTTTTAAAAGTTTATTGACATTTTTTATAATTTAATCAAGCTCTGGACATTTTTAAAAATAGCAAAATTTTGGATTTTATCACTGATAATCTTCTTTCACTGTAGCATATCAATAACTATGAGTGATAGAATTTGCTATACGTTGTAAATATTTTATAAAATTTGCTGTTTTTAAAATTTTCGTATTTTAAATGCTTATGACGACAGAAAACAAAGTTAAAAAATCACTTTAGATTTTTTCTCGAAGAGAAAAGGGTCAATAAGTTTTCGAAATTCTTTTTGTTGATTTGAATAGAATGGTTTCTGAAATCGTTTAGCATAAAATGCTTTAGGGAATGGAATGATTTTTTAAATCTTTTTCTTTCAGAATCAAAGTTTTGGTTAGAGTGGATCTTGAGTTTTCTAATTTCTTTTGTTGATTGGAATGTGGAATTATTTTTTAAAACTTTTCTCTACAAAACTGTAGGCTTTTGTTTCGCGTAAGTCAAGGTTTCATCTCCCAACAACTTATATTTTTTAAAACAAACTCCCACAAAAATCTTTGTTTAGATTCAAATTGTAGTGTTTTCAAGCTTTGAATTTCTTGAAGTTTTGGGAGTGTTTTTAGTATTAAAATTGTGTATTTTTGCATAAAAAGTTTGTTAAAATGATTAACGGTACATTGAATGTTAATTTTAGCTCTTAGTTTTGCTTGAAAATGATTGTGTTTATGCAGTGCTTTACAGTAGTTTAAATGGATTTTTTTTTTGGTTAAAAAAGTGCGAATTCCTTCATTAAAATGTTCGAAAATTTTGAACGCAGAAAGCTTCAGATTTAGTTATTCCCTAATTTATGGTTGGTAATTTCGAGGGCCTTAAAAGGTTATCGGGATTGAGAGGTAATTATGGGTTGGTGTTTGAGACTTGGAAGTTTTGATTGTTAAATTGTGTTGGTAATGAAAATAAGGGAATGTTACGTAAAAGAACCGCCAAACATGTAATGTATTACCAAACTCTAAAACCGATTTAACATTATTATGTGACCATCGTTGACGCTCTCAAAAGTAATCACAAATGCAACAGCAAAGTTTTTCTTTGTTGAAATCTCCTAAATTATGTAAATCTCAGTTAAGAATAATTAATAACAAATAAGTGCATGCCATTATGTTTCCATAACCATTTTATTTACCCTATTCCTATATAATATATATAGTTAACACGCAACACAAATGTACAGCGTACTCAAAACTACTATTATTAAACGAAAACAATAGTATAAAATGTTGTTATAAATAACTGATAAATGTATTCGATGTTCATCATAATTTCATGATCAATTAGTTTAGTTGCAAGATTTGTTCTAAAAAAAAAAAAAAAAAAAAAAAAAAAAACTTAAAACACTATTTGAGAATTTGAAGCTCTTAAAAATTTAAAGAGAAACAGACAAAATAACATAAAAAAGTAGGAGGAAAGACAGAAACATAAAAATGAATAAAAGTAAATTTCTTCAAAGATACTCTACAATATAAATTAAGTGCAATTGCGTACATGAAAATTTACAACAAAATATCACCAAATTTAGTACAATCAAATTATATGAAAATATTATAAAATTTTAACTTCTATCGATACCTATCATCAAACTGAGATTTAATGTCTATCACTAATACAAATTAATAATTACAATTATTTAACATAAGGTTAGAAGATAGTCTTAGACCACATACTTTCATTTTTTTTTTTGGTAACGATTTAATCCATAAGCTCAATAAAATTTTATTACAATCACTAAATCGTAACAAAATTTTAAGTAAAGGCTATGTTTGACAACCATTTTGTTTTTTATTTTTTATTTTTAAAAATGAAACCTATTTCTTCTCTCATATTCTTACAATACAAATTAATAATTACAATTATTTAACATAAGGTTAGAAAATAGTCTTAAACCACGTACTTTGATTTTTTTTTTTTTGGTAACAATTTAATCCATAAGCTCAATAAAATTTTATTACAATCACTAAATCGTTACAAAATTTTAAGTAAAGGCTATGTTTGGCAACCATTTTGTTTTTTGTTTTTTATTTTTGAAAATGAAACCTATTTTTTCTCTCATATTCTTACAATGGTATGCATCATTCTCAAGTACAAGAGTTGAATTCTTACTCATTTAAAAAACAAAGCAAATTTTCAAAAATAAGTTTTTTAGTTTTCAAAACTTTGGGTTGGTTTTCAAAACACTCTCAAAATGTAGCAAATAAAACTAAATAAAACTTGGAAACCAATGATTGGAAGTGGAATTTGTAGGTTCAATTTTTAAAAACCAAGAACTAAAAATTAAATGGTTGCTAAATTGTTACTTAGTTAATTCTGATGGACTAAATTGCTAAAAAATTGAAAGTTAACTAATCGTTACAAAACAAAACTCAAAACACTAAATCCTCACTTCATGTTTAGGGACAAACTGTAATTTTTAGCCTGAAAATAATGTAGAATTAAGCACACAAAAGATGAAAGTCCACTTAAAATATTCGAATCACTTTAATATCTTGATGTCTCCAATGTAATGTAAAGAATGAGCCAGAAGAAATGAAATTGGTACAATGTTCAAACTCGAAATTTGTAATTCTATAAGACTAATTTATTTTATTGGAGTAAAAAAAAAAATAGTTGGTTTTGAATTTGAAACTAATTATAATGGTTGATTTAGAAATGGAAAAGAGATTTGAGGCAATCCGTAAAGAGATAAAAAATGGAAGAAATAGTAAGCAGTAAGCTGGAGTTAGAGATGGGGTAATGATCGAGTTCAGCTGCTGATACTCTTCCCATCAGCTCCTCGTTCTCTTTCTTAAGCTGCATTAACATCGAAGCACACAACCCAACCTCAAAACTTTTACATTATTGCTATAACAAACACCATGCTCTACTTTTTTAGTTAGTTTATCAATTACAAACACGATCACATACTATTAAATAATTTTCCTTTGGGTTCGTCATCCAAATGTTATATTGTAAACAAAAATCCATCAAACATAAAAATATAAGAAACACAATGTCATCGGTGTAAATATAAATATAAATAATAAACATACTCATTTGTTTAATACTCATAAAATGTTTAACCATTTTCAAATCTAGTAAAATCGAAAGCTCGATATTTTTGTTGGTATTGACATTTTAAACCAGCGTCACTAAACATTAAAAGTTTCTATTAGATTTTAAACAATCAATTAAATAGGTGGAATAAGCATCTTATAAGTATCTAAATTAAAAAAAAAAAAAATCATAACAGATCCCTAACTTGGTAGATGCTCTTCTTATAAAATTAATAAATTTATATCATGCGTTATTTTTCATTTCAAAAGTAAATTGATATAAGGTTTTAAGTTTAGCTCCAAAAATTTTAGATTTGTATACATGGTTACTAAGCTTTCGATTCTTTATACAGTAGATATTCGGAATATTTGAACATTTTAAAAATTAAAAATTTCATTTTATTTGTCTCTAATAAATCTTCAACCTATTTAACATTTTTATTTTAAATTCTCATATTTGTTAGATAGAAATTTCTAAGTTTAAGGAGAATAATAGGAATCTGTTACTAGAAAAAAGTCTCTTTTATCATTACATGCTACTGTCGTTGATAAGATAATCTAAACTCTTCCGTGGATATGATCATAACTAAAAGCTTCATTCTTAACCTTCTTTAATTTCTACTGTAAGGTAACAAATTCTGGGAATATTGA
>JBBPDI010000009.1:12147660-12157703 GCA_037974545.1 Cucumis variabilis | reverse complement strand
ATTTTTCATTGCCATTTTACATCCTATAATTAATTCAAGTAGGGATGAGATGTAATCTAGATGTGCTGTGGGCAGAGGTGAGATGTAATTTAGATGTAATTGGCGTACAGAACAAGGTTTTTGTGTGGGAAGAGGCACCATTTTTGTTTGGCCACAGGATTTTGTAACACTTTTTGAACTCAAATATCTACAAATGATGTTTTGAAATATCGAAGGAATAATTTATTAACGAAAAGTTCTTTTTACCACCCATTTCTTATATTTCTAAAGGTTCAGTGAGACTGATCTTTGATTTGTGAGGACAACCCTGCTTAACTACGTAGGGACTTAATTTCCCACAGAACAACGCTGCCTCCGAAGTGGAATAACGTCCATGCGCAGAAGAGAAATCGGGCATACGAATTGCAATCTCTTGGCCCTTCACTGTAAGAAGATTTCATCCAGCCACTGGTTAGGAAATCGATGACATCATCATGGTTAAAAGATTTAAATCATTGATTAATCCAAAAATTTAGAAGCTAGCGGGTTAATAAATTTAATTATATATTATTAAGATATTTTTTTTTTTTTTGGTTTGAAATATATGTAAAAGGCTCAATAAGTGATAATTAATATTAAATGGGTGAGAAAACATGGTAGGGTTTGAACAGAAAACTTTCTAAATCAACTCTCTCATACTAGCTTAAATGATCGTTTAATTCAAAAGTTTAAGCATGATAAAAATAAATTTAATTATATATCACTCACAAAAAGTACGTACTTTTTTGTTTTGGCATTGTGATTGATTATATATATATATATTTCAAAGAAAAAGGATCAACATTTAATCAAATGAATCAGATTCATAATTTTGTCTTTGTGGATGATTTATTAAAAAACAAGACATTTCCTGTTAATTTTAAATTGTTTTTTTCTGTCCCAAAAGTTGGTCTTCTTTGAAAGGAAAAAAGGGAAATTATTTGAAAATTGCATTATGCCATGTAATAATGTAAGTCGCAGTTTGAAATTTGAACCGTTTGAAAGCAAATGTTCGTGTTGAGAGTTATTTCATTTATAGTTTTGATGTCTCCATACCGAACGAACGGAGATATCTTCATCATAACTCACATTTATTTGGACGGAAAAAACTAAACCTAACTTATGGTTGACAATGTCATCAAGCAGACTCTGTTGTAACCAAGGCATTGGAAGAACAAACTTCTTCTCTTATTTAGGATTTTTTGATCTTCTCGTGTGGTGATTTTAAGTGGTTTGAATTGCCTATGAATTTTTTTTTAAGAATATATTTTTTAAAATTATTTTTGTAAAATGAGTTTAAATTAAACACTTATACATTTTTTTTATGTTTATATGCAAAATTGTGTTTGATTTGTCCACGTAAATGACCACAAAAGACTATTAAACTTTATGAATTAATTTTATAGAGAAATACACAGATTCTGAATCTTTTTTTAGAAAGGGACATTTTTAAAAATAGCAAAATAAATTAAAATATTTACAAGCTATAGCAAAATTTGGATTCTATCAATGATAGTCTTCTATCATTATAGCTATCAATGATTATCAATGATAGAATTTGCTATAGGTTGTAAATGTTTGGTAAAGTTTTCTATTTTTTAAAAATTTTCTTTTCGAAATATATTTTAAAATTAATTGCACATTATCTTGAATTTATTAACTTTTTAGTCACTTGAAATTGAACATTAATTTTATTTTTTCTATTGATTTTTTTTTACAATTCCATTTTAGAAGCACAAATAACTTAAAATATAAATAAGCATAAAGAAAAAAAAAAGATTTCCAACAACAAAATATAAATAAGTTCAATAATTTTTTCAAGACAATATAATATCAACTAGACAAAAAGTGTGCAATTCGATCACGTTCTTCATTCATTTTCATTTAACGAATCAAACGATCATGTTTTCATCGGCGTCCTCATGATTTCTTTCACAGATTTTGAGGCAAAGTAGATTTGGGAAGAGAGGAACATTTCCAAATCCCATATTTAAATGTATATAAACATATATTGAAAAATTATTCAAGTATTTAAAAAAAACGATGGACTGAAAAATAGATAGAAAAAAAGAATAAAAAAAATAGAGGAAGAAAAATAGATGTTTGGAGAAATTTCTCATTAAACACCAAATAAACATTTATTCTAAAATTTGGTTGCATATGTTTTCTCTAAAATGATTTATTTCATAATCTCATTTTTTTCAAAAATTGTTTTAAACTAATGTCAAACACCTCAATTTGTCTTTAAATAAATTATTTTAAAAATTAAACACTTAAAAAATCAATCCAAACACACCCTTTGTTGTGTAGTTGGTTGTTGGACCCTCACTCACACTCTCAGTTATTGATATAATTTAATTAACTAGTAATATATTAATTATTAAATTTAAGAAACATTTAGACAAAAGACCTAAATTGACTATGAATTTTCACAAATGTCCTAAACTAAAATTATTTTCTTAATTAAGAATTCATATAGTTTTTTGACAATATTAACCTTATCATCATTATTAATTATATATGATATTCGAAATTATATTTAAATTATTTCCTTATTCACATTACTTTTAATTTATTATGAATTTGATAACTACCTTAATTAAATGTGTAACTTTATTACGGTAATAAATTAGAAATAGTTTTTTAATTGTGTATAAAACAAAATCTTTTCTAATATGGAATTATATAGTAATTAATTATAACCGTATAACCTTTTATCTCCATCACATTAACCTTTTGATTATTTACATCCGGCGCCGACAACCACTTAATCTTTCTAGTTTTTCGTTTTTTTCTTCCGGCAACAACTTAATATTTTCCACACTGAACTTCATCCTTCAATTTCCTTCTTTTCTTCCATAGATTTTATTGTCTTCAATATCGTGGTTCATCTTTTCCTACTTGGTCTGAGAATTATTTTATACTTTTGTTCTCATCAAACTTCTGATTAGTTTTCTTTTTCAATTCGTCACATTATTCTTCATTCCATTACTTAGTACGTGTTAACTTTTTATTATATTATATTGGTTACATACATACATACATACATATATATATATCACTTCATATATACAATAGCACATATATAATATTATATAGTGAGTCATCCAAATTTTTTGCTTTAGTAAATTTTCATTCTTATACTGTAGACTACATGTTTGCTTCAGAAATTGACTTTAAAATATATGTTTATATAGTAAATATGATTAAAATAGTAGTAAACTATAATATACAGTGACAATATGTTACATCCTTATTATCAGTTTATATATATTTTAAATTAACAATATACCCATACGATATAATAGGTTTTTTATGTGATTTATTATATATATACCGCATCTTATGTACAATTATACTATTTTTTAATATACCCGTAGGATATAATAGTTTTCTCATGTGATTTATTATATATATATACATCTTATTTACATTATACTATTTAATGACATATAGTTGTAATATTTTGTGGTAGGATAATCATTATTGCAGTCTATTTCGATGGTTGTTTCAACGAATCTAACAATTATGTTAGTTTTAATGTGTTTGAAATAGTAGTTGATGAACATATGTCCTATAAACAATTGTCCAATGTCCTTAGATCCAAGTTAAGTAGTTTTATTGATATGAACAATATTGATATATATCTTTCCCTAGGTCTTATAGAACGTCTTAAGAAGGACTTGGTAATAAAGAATGATAACAATGTGAAATGGGTTTACTATATAATAACATTGAATGTTGAATAACATATTGCCCTTATTGTTCATTTTGTTGGCCTTTTAGCTATTTCTTTAGGTTCATCGTCCTCAAGTTCATTTTAAACTGAAATTCATTCAGATAGGGGTCATTTTTTTTAAACCATAGATATGTCTAAGATTGATTCCAACATTGCACTAAAAAACCACGACATGTTTTCAATCAAATCTTTGTCGAAACAGTCCATTCAAGCCATTGCTATTAGAGACAATTTTCAATACGTTACAGTGAAATCAAACAAGAAAGTATTGATTTTGCAGTGCGTGATTAAAGATTGCAAATGGTTATTGCGTGCTTCCTGTTATTTTTATGGTGATAGGACATTATGGGTTCTTACTAGGTTCGATTCTGAACATATATGTTCAGTAGATGTTCCACTTACATATCATAGACATGCTATCTTTACGGTTATCTAGGACTTGATAAAGAACAAAATAACTTTAGTTGGTTCTGAATTGTCCACTCCTAAATATACAGTTCATTACGTTTGTGCTAAACATGGCTTAAGCATATCTTACCAAAAAGCATGGTGTGCACGTAAGACCGCATTGGATGAGATTAGAGGTTCTCTAGAGGAATCTTACAAGATGGTAGTCAAATTTGCTTACATGCTTCATTTGAACAACCTAGGTATATTGATAATATACATCATCATACATGTAATTTATTTTTCATTAAGAATCAGTACCATTAATGTTAATATTTCTTATGTTCATAGGTTCTGTTGTTGAATACCAAGTTGATGTCGATGGTAGATTTTGATACTTCTTCATGGCATTATTTTTTTCTATTTCTGGTTGGCAACATTGTCGTCCAGTCATATTTATTGATGGAACAAGCATGAATAAATAAGTAGGGGGTGCTCTTTTATCTGCTTCAAATTCTGATGCTAATGATCAGATATTACCACTAGTTTTTTTGTGTGATCGATTATGAAAATGATTCCTTTTGGACGTGGTTTTGCAATCAACTGAAGCAAATAATTGGTGGTAGGAATAACATTGTCATGGTATCTGACAAACACAAAAGTATATGCAAAGTGATAGAGGTAGTATTTCCCAATGTTCTATTGCCTGGTTCTTTTAATTAGGAACTTGAAGTTGAAGTATAGATCAATAGTCGATATCGTGTTTCATGCATGTGACAAGGATTATAGTGTTGTTGACTTTGAACAACAAATGTGTTTGTTAGAATCTAATGCATCTGGTATACGTGAGGAGTTACAATCGATTGGTTTTTCTAAGTGGTCTCGTACCTACTCACCCCTTAGTAGATATAATGTCATGACTACTAACATATCTGAGAGTTTGAATATTGCAATTATCAAGGCAAGAGATGTAACGCCCCAGGCCCAGGATTCAGACTAGGATTTGGAATTCGTGTCTTCGACATTCCCCTGCATCCCATACGACCTGACGACATCATTCTTACTATTCTTAATGACTTATTAGAGTAAAAGTTCTCCCCACAAACCAACACGAGTTCTTTCAGCATGCTTTGTCTTCATTCACATTTATCCTAGGAATATTCTCAAGAGGTCATCCAACTAAAATTGCTCCAAGCTAAGCACGTTTAACTTTGGAGTTTCTATGATCAAGCCACCAAAAAGGAAGGTACGTCTTGTTGATATAGGTATTAACTTTTAATTCTTTTAAGTCTTTCTTAACATTACTTTCATGTCCTTAGGATCCCTCTCATTCAAATGTAATATCGGTTCATTCATTTCTCTCTCCTAACCTTAGGCATTACAAAGGAGTTGCCAATGTGTTCAATGCTTGAGGTTTTGAGAATGATGTTGCAGAGATGGTTTTTGAGCCAAGAAATGAAGCAGACTATCAAGTTACTGATTTTACAAAAACAGTTTAATGTATTTTAAGAGAACAGATTGAAAGTAGTCGATCTATGAAGGTATATTTATTGTATAAACGAAATTGAATATTTATATATACATCGTCTTATTATTTATATACTAATTAATTTTTATACTTAATTACCTATGTAGGTCAATCCAGTCAACAATATGAAATACCAGGTCATCCATGGCACATCTGAATATGTTGTGTACTTGCCTTCGAAGATTTGTACTTGTATGATGTGGGATATATTACAAATACCTTGTACCTATGCATGTGTCGTTTTGACCATGAAGCATCTGTCAATAAAGTCATATGTTTCACATTATTATTTGAATATCACATTGAGTTCAATATATAGAGGATTAATAAATCCTGTAGGTGATCATCGACAATGACAAGTACTTGATGATGTTTCATCCATTTTCATCCTCCCACCGAATGTAAGACATCCAGTTGGTAGACCAAAGAATATTAGAATTCCTTCTAAAATGGAGTTCAAGAGACACGTTAAATGTGGCTGTTGTGGACGTTTTGGACATAATCGAAAGTGATGCAAGTTTTTCTTATCTAGCTAGTCTATCATTGTTTTTAATATTAGAAATTTCTAATGTTGTTTCAAACTTTAATTAGGTTTATTCTTAAATCAGTTTTGAATTTAATTAAATTATTTTCAAATATTTCTATTAATTTATAATTTCGTCATTTTACTAAGGACATATATTACATATATGTCATAAAAGTGTCTCAATATACTAATCATAAAGTTGACCCATCCATGTTCTTGTAAACAGTTATAATAAACTATTAGTTCCTCAATACAATACTACGTACTCATGAATCACAACATTGTTTAGATAATTAATGTTTGTGTTTCATGCTTCTATAAAAAATTTACATACTTAATATACACCATATGATTACACATATACTGCAAAAATATAATTTATTATGTTAACGTGATTCATATAATTTCTCATACAAATACCACTGAATATATTCTTCGTGTTCCTGTTAACATAAATAACATTGCTATAACATCATCAAATTTGTATAAGATTGCTATAAGATTGCTATAATTCTAAAATATACACCATCACTGAAAATGGAACTAGTGAAATAGAACATTAATGATAAAAATCATTTATTTCTGTAATGTACACCTTATTCCAAATATACTTATAAGAAGTATAGTGAACATTTTTTCTTCATTCAAACAATATCTCATAAAGTCCCATGAACAATGAACACCATACTATAATATATTGTATCATATAAAAAATATACGCATATAACGTTTTGGTGTTTCCATAATACTAGCAACATAACAATTAATCATAACCTAAAATACATTAAAATTAATAAAGAAATTAAACTTTTACTTCAGCACATAACCTTCAACATTAAATCTATCCTATTCAACTTCAAATTCCTAAAGTCCTTATGATAACAATTTGAAACTTGTTCCTTGGAACCCTTAACTACCGATCTCTAATTTTTCCTTCTTTGGCTATGCGGATCCAAATTTTATTGTAAAGGATGACCTTAATATTTTTTATGGTTGATTTCTCCTCTCAGCTTGCATATTTTTATGGTTGATTTTCTCTTGCCTGATTATTCATTCCAATCTTATCATGGTATATAAAATATATTATGTTATATATTTGAAACATTTATCTTATACATACTTTTATTATATTGTTTTTCCCAACTCCTCTTTGCTGATTATGTATTTTCTCCACTTTCTTTGTCTGCATAAAAAATTTTAAACATAAATCCAAGGTTTTTTTACTATGTTTGAATTCATAAATAACTAATACATATCTGATGTAACAAAAGTAATTACCTTCATTTTAGGGCTTCTTTTTCTATTTGTTCTACTTCTTTTGGTAAAGCTGTGTTGTAGACCATATCATCCAAGCACTTCATTTTGTCTATCCTGTTTACACCTGAGAGATCCAAGAAGAAAGATACTCGACCAATGTGCACTAATTGAGGATACAATGGTCATATTGCTGACAAGTGTTATGAACTACAGGGTTATCCACCAAGGCATAGACTAGCAAATAATAATTTAGTTCATCAACAAAGGTTGAATAATCCTATGCAAACCGAAAATGAAAAGCTATCAGATGCTCCTAAAAATAATCAATCTTCCTTCTTGGCTAGCCTTAATAATGACCAATTACTCACAGCTCTTGGGCATGCTCCAAACACACATGAATATTTCACAAACTGATGAGATCTCTATGATAGAATCTACCCACATAGTAGGTACATGTCTTTCTAATTCACTCATCAATTCATGCTAGATCATAGATTCTGGTGCCTCCTTTCACAAATTCCATGATAAATCCATGTTTAAAAATATGTCAGTTATACTATCGACTAAAACCCATTTAAAGGTTGAGTATATAGGTGATATCTCAATAGAAAAACAACTGATATTGAAGGATGTTTTATACATTCCTGACTTCAAATACAATCTGCTACGAGTGCTCTACTTAAGGATGGAAGATATTGTATATCCTTTACTAACATCATTTGTATCATTCAGGACAAGTTAATTTCAAAAACGATTGGGAAGGCTGAATTAATCAGTGACCTAACTTACTCAAAGTAAAGATAAAAAGACTAAAGACTGCTCTATTGAATCTACTTTTTTTTAGTGTAAACTTCTGCAACTACATCACATAATCGTATGAGACACCCTTCTATTAGTAGAATTAAAGAATTGTAAAAAATAATAGAGATTTTTTATTTCTTAAATTGTAAAGAAGTCTGTCATATTTGTCCTTTAGCTAAACAGAGGCTGATTAGGGGTCATGTTCTGATACTAGAAAATCCATTACTGGTTTCCATATATTTCTGGGGAAATCTATCGTATCATGGAAATCGAAAAAGCAAGCCACCGTTTCTAGATCTTCTGCAGAAGAGGAGTATAGAGCAGTAGCTTTAGTTACTAGTGAGTTGATGTGGATTTCTCAACTCCTTAATGATCTTCATGTTAGTTACAGAGCAGTAGCTTTAGTTACTAGTTAGTTACACTCCTTAAATGAAATTATTGATCGAGCTTCAAATAGAAAGCATGAGATCTTTATCTTGTTAGCCTTGATGAGATAGGTTGATGATGCTTCAATTGGAACCTAGTCGTAATTTTTTTTAAAGCTAGAGGTTGCTATTTTTAAGCTTCCTTGCTTCTGCTTATATTATGTTGTCTACTTTTCATTGGTGTTGGATGTTTCATGATCAGCTGCTACCATTTAGTTTGATGGTTGAGATGAGGAGAATTATTGATATATGAGTTGTTGTCTTTATTGGTTGTTGCTTTTTTTTGCTTTGCTGGTTATTTTGTTTTTAAACAGTTGTACTTGACATTGTATAGACTATTTTTTTTTAGCCCTGATTATGAAACATTTTGATTGGTTTGTGTTCCCTTGTTGTTCTCTTGTGATTGAGACTGTTTGTCTTTAACAAAAAAAAAAGTTTATCTTGCTTGATTAGCTAAATATATATTTGGTTAAGTTCCATGGCTTCTTGCCAAAATGCTTTAATATTAATATCTCAACAGTTATCATGGAAAAAGTTACTCATCTTACAGAATAGTTCTTTCCATATTTTCATTACTTTGTGAATTTGTTTTGCTAGGATGTTTGCCTTTTTTAGGGTTGTGCTTATTTATTCTGTGGATTGTGTCCTTGCTCCACTATGCTATTTAAGCCCAAGTTACATTCGTTGCTAGGGTTGTCACACATGTTGTATTGCTTAATTTTTTCTTCATTGTGATTTCAATAAAAGTTTGAGTTTGAAGAAAACATTCATATGTATGTGTGACTATTGTTCTTGTGAGTAGTTTGTTGAAGGCTATATTCATTCCAACCATATTGCATTGCTTTAAGAGGAGCCTAAAGTTTACTAAATTGTGAAGAAGTTCTCATCTTTAAGGGGGCCTAAGGTTAATTTTTGTGATAGGGAGTTCACGAAGAGAAGATGGAAAGACAACTTCAAGTGAGAGGGAGTCTCAAACGCTTAGGGGGAGCCTAAATCATATTAACCACTATAGACATCTACATAGGGTGATCCTAATTTCCAAAGGGAGAGAGTTTTCCATCTAGAGGGAGTTTGGGTGTTGGTTGAGTTAGCTCCACGGTTGTCACTATAAACTTGAAAGTATACAAATTAAGTACAATGTTGTTGAAAAAGTAATATGATAAAAAATAACCTTTAGCTATATTTAAAGTAATTAACGACAGAAATAGCTAAAGCACAAAAGTAACAAATAACACAAAAGGCTTTGGTAACCCAATTCGACAAATTCAACCTATGTCCAGGGAGTTCCTTTACTTAGATAAGAAATATTATTGAGATTCAAAAGTCTGTAACTTAATTATAAAGCTACTTTGATAAGTTATC
>JBBPDI010000009.1:12134876-12147560 GCA_037974545.1 Cucumis variabilis | reverse complement strand
CAACCGTATTCGTATACTATAGACTATTCAGGCTATATACTCGAACTTGATCCACATTTATGTTTGTACATAAAGTTCAAGTCTACATAATAGTCTCAGAACATTTAGTTTATTGGCTTTCAGATTATAGTATCAATAACGATTTTATTTCACAGAATTTTGAATACAAATTACGAGTTTTAGGACATAAATTCCAACACTAAGTTTATCTTCCAAGTAGATTCAAACACAAATTCAGGAGGAGTCTGTCTTTGATTAAGTTTTTGTTATAATTTAAGAATGTTAGTTGCTTGCTCATTTGAGTTTTAATAATATTTCTTATCTAAGCATAAAGGTCCTCAGACGTAAGTGGTATTCGCTGAACTAGGTTAACAAAGTCTTTTATATTATTTGCTTTGTTTGTTACTTTAGCTATTCTCTCAGTTAATTACTTTCGATATAGTTAGAGGATATTATTGATCGTCTCATTCATTTCAATTGATATCAGAGCGGGTTGGCGCTGGTTGATTGAGTCTTCAATGGCGTCGACTAGGGAAGGTGGGTCAACAACTCGTCCTCCAGTATTAGATGGCACAAATTATGTTTATCGGAAGGATACTATTAAATATGTTGTCAAATTAGACATATCTTTTAAGTTTAGAGAATGTGAAGGGCATGGTCATTATCAAGCTGAATGCCCTACTTTTTCTGAAGAGAAAAATAAAGGATTTGGTGCTACTCTATCAAACGAAGAGTCTGGTGATAGTGATGGGGAAGGAGAAATATTAAAGCTTTTGTCAGTATTTTATTTAAAGATGACTCTGTATCTTGTGTTAAAGATTCAAATTCAAATAAGGAGAATACTCTGTCTTATGATCAATTGCAACATCAGTGGGAGGAAGTCTCTTCAGCTCGTGCTACTTAGAAGGAGAAAATACAAGAGTTGTTGGATGAAAATCAACGACTATTGATTTTTATATCTTCGTTAAAATTGAAATTGCAAAAAGGTATAGACAAAGTATGAATATATGCCTAAATCAGTAAAAATGTTGAATTCTGGCATAGATGATCTATACCAAATCTTGAATACTATAAAATCGAGCTCAAATAAGCACTGTCTCAGTTATAATTCGTCAAGTCACGAGGATAAACAGAAAAACTCGATTGTCTTTGTTCCATCAAAAATCAAGAGAGATTTTGAAAAGACTTCAGCACAATTAGTCGAAAATAAGTTTAGTTTTAAAACTTCAAAGATCTGGACTTGACATTACTTGGTAGAAAAGGTCATATCAATCCTTTCTCTTTTAAATTAAAAAGGGATATGTTCTACAAACCAAGGTTCAATCGTGCACTTCAGAAATCTAAGCCTACTGTATACAAGTCAAGGAAAACTAATACGGTGTGGAGAGTAAAGCAATTCTATGATAAATGTAATGTTGTCTTTACTATGATTCAAACATCAACTTAAGATTGGTATTTTGATAGTGGTTGCACTCAAGGCATATGATTGGCAATCACTCATATTTTTTAGAATTAAAAGAATGTTCTTCAGGGCATGTAACTTTTGAAGATGGAGCAAAAGGAAGAATTTTGGCAAAAGAAAATATTGTTAATACAAATCTTCTATGGTATTCGAATTACCTTCTTTATTATGATAAATTGCTGAAGATCTAAATGTGGTCTCATCGTGTACTAGTTGATAAGAAATATGAAAGAAGACTGAAATAGTTGAATTGTGATCAATGAATTCAAGGGAACCATGAGTTTACCTTCAAGTAGATTCAAACACAAATTCAGGAGAAGCTTGTCTTTGATTAAGTTTTTGTTATAACTTAAGAGTGTTGTTGATTGCTCATTTGAATCTTAATAATATTTGTCATCTGAGAAGAAAGCTCTTCAAACGTGGGTGGTATTTGCGAACTGGGTTAACAAAATCTTCTGTGTTATTTGCTCTTTCTGTTTCTTTAGTTATTCTCTCAGTTAATTACTTTTGATATAGCTAGAGAATATTATTGATTGTCTCATTTATTTCATATTCCTTCTAATTATACTTTAGATAATAAACTAAACCAACAAATTGCAAAAACCAATTACAGTTACACCCTTAAACTTTAATTTCAATAGCAACAATTGAACCTCTAAACTTCTAAAAATGTGTTAACATTGGACCCTCAAGCTTACAATAATTATAAAAATTGGAGCCATAAATATTGATGAAAATTAAATCCTCAAACTTATATATTAGGTTAATTTTCATAAATAAAATAAAGCGGAAAAATATTTACAGTCCATATAATAATTTAAGAAAAGCCCATTAAGGCTGATTATTTTTTCAGAATTCCACATTTGCCCTTACTGGTTTATAACTATTTTTCAATTCCAATTCTTACTCTTCTTCTCGATTTTTTCATTTCTTTTCGATTTATTCATGTCATGTTTTATATATTTTTCATATGGATCATTCTTTATTCTCTCTTCTTTATGATCTTTGACAACATTCTTTCTTTTTATTGTAACAACCCAACTTTTTATATTAAGTTGAGGTCATTACCAGTAAAACAAATAAATACATTTTATTTGAGTAAAAGAAAATGCAAAATATTGAAGGAAACGTTTCAAATATTCATTTAAAATTTATTAATAAAGTATATAAAAAGAAAAAGAAATTAAAAAAAAAAAAGAAATATCTAAAACATAAATGCAGAAGAAAATATAAATTGTCCCTTATGACGAGCCACAATCACTTCTTGTCATTTGCTAGCTTGTCTTTACCTCTACCTTTGCCTGAAAAATTAAACATAAAAAAGAGTGAGTATAAATTTATACTCAATATGAAACCTACTATTAGTCGCGCTACATGTGTGTTAACTTTCTGTTAGATTTCTGTTAGAAGGTACCGCATAACTATTGTGCTTCTGAACGCACGCTATCCAGTAATCTCGTAAGAACACATCTGGACTCTTAGTGAACCCAAAGGAAATTCAGGCTGTAAGTGATCCCATCGAATCATACGTAAAAGCTAGCCATACAGGCATAAATAGGTGGTGATCCCAAGAGACACCCATATGGTACGACTCTAACAGACACAGCTAACAGAATACTATGACTTATACATATAGCATATCATAAATATCATAGCTCAGTCAAACATATCTCAATCATAACATATCTAATCATAGCATGTCTCATTCATAATGTATCTTGGTCATAACATATCTCAGTCATACATATCTTCATCAAACATAACGGTCATCTATGTAGCCATTCATAACAGTCATCTCTAATAGTCATATTATGCATCTTAGCTATATTAATGCATAATAAGGAACATACATACAAGCTTTAATATTGAAGGTCTAATAGAAGAATCTCTTACCTGGAAATTAGCTAAGACTATATAGTCCTTTCCTGACAACCAATTTCCAATTAACTCAGTTTAAACATAAACAAAATTAAAATTAATAATTTTGCCAACCTATCATCCAATTTATCTAAGTATCCAAGCTTACCCAAAATGAGGGTGAAACCAATTTAACCCTTGAGGATACTTACAGAAATCTACTCCAAATGACTTAGTCAATCCAACCTTCAAAAGAAAAATCCATCTTTAAGAAAATAATTCAACTTAACCAAAATTAAATTATTTTAAGAGTAATGAACTTGATATTTGATGGGTAATCCAAAAACCAAAACAATTACTTACTAAAATAGGGGAGTGGTTTAACTCGGTGGTGTCTTAGCTAACCAAGAGGAAAGAGGCTTATCGACTAAGAAGAAACAACTCAAACTCGGCTCGGGTGAAGAGGGAGATTTGGCATGCGACTTGGAATAGGTAGGCAACTCAGATGGTGGCTTGCAAACAAAATATGCGGCTGTGGAGGCTTTTTCGTTCGGCTAAGGTGAGACAGAGCGTAGGTCGTGCTTCGTCGAAGGTGGTTCGGTTAGAGACGTCCGACTCTTCAGTGGTGAAAGGAGATCAGGTGAAGATCCACACAAAAATGAGGGAAGATGAGGCTTTGTGAATGGCTTCACGAAGAGAACACAACTTGGGTCTTGGAACTTTGGCTGCCCGCAAAGAGAAATTGACGAAGATAGAAAGATGGGTCGGAGATGGTGAACGGCGGCTGAGGTTTCTTTGGTGAAGAAGAAGATGAATACTTCTTTACGTTTCACGAAGTGGGTTTTTAATATATTATTATTATTATTATTATTAACAATTATTATTATTATATCTTTTATTTCCTTTTCCTTTTTCCTTTCCAATAAAAACTTTCTCTCTCCATCTTAAATACCCATCAAATCAATTTTTTTTCTCTTTTTATTTTCTGAACAATTAGAAATCATTAAGAAGTCACCTTTTGGAAGCTTCTTGAATATGAAAATATCAATATTTCAAAGCCATCTGTTGTATCATATAATTAGAAGACAATATAGCATGATGAAGGAAGATGAATTGTGGTTTAATTTTGAAGGAAAAATTGTCAAATTTGGAATAAGAGAGTTTGAAGCAATAACCGAACTGTTGGCCATTGCTTTCAATAAATATGAATAAATTGAAGGGAAGGTTCTTAGCAAAGTACTTCAAAAATGAAAATCATATTCCTAGGTCAAGGGTGTCATTCCTTTTTAATGATTCTAAAAAATTGAAAGAAAAGAACCACATTAAAATAGCAAAACTTTATTCCTTGTCAAACTTTTTACTGGGAAAACAGATAACTAGTAGGGGTAGATGTGGACCATATCAAATTTCTAGATGATGAAAGCCAATTTGATAAGTATTCATGGGTAGAATATCATACTTTGTGACTATTGAATTTATAAAGAAATCAATTAAGAACCCTTCTGCCTTAGTTGTGGGAATTGTCGAATTCACATATTCTCTTCTTGTGTGAGCATACAAGTGCATACCACTGTTGACTAGACCACACATCTTTTATGCCCCAAAAGTAGATGAGACGAATCTAGAAATGCTGAATTAGGTTGTTGATAGCCACCCGAGGTGGAAAGACCTAGCTGCCAGGGTGTTTGAAAATAAAGAGGTAGCATATTGTATATATTGGACCTATATATTTTTAAACTTACTGTGAATATTACTGATATACCATTATATATTGGATTATATACATATGTCTATTTTGTCATAGTTTGAATGTCATGGAATGTTCTTAGAAGAAGAATATATGGAACGAAGGAACGTTCCATGAAGATGAAACGTCAAAGCAACCAGAGAAAACTTATGAAGAAAGAGAATGTTCAAGAGAAGCAAAGAAAACTCACTTTAATATACCAGATTACTTCATCACATTCCAGGAAATGATTCTTGCGAGTTATGAATAATTGAATAGAAAGATATACAAGCTGATTGGTGAAGTTGAAGAAGTGAAAAATATTTTGAAAGAAAAAAATAGTCCAACTATTAGAGACCAAGATAATCAAGAGACCGACAACAATGAGGATGCTAATGGGGGTAACATTCAATCAAATGATGGTCAAAATGATGAAGGACGAGATAATATGGAAAATGACAATATGGGTGAACTAAAAGACAGAAACCAAGGAAATACAGAAAATTGAAATGGTGGAGAGCAGGTTAGTGTATTTGATTTACTCATCAATATATAAATTGTTATGTGGAGTGTTTAGCCATAGATATGAGAGCCTAACTATCATGTTCAACAAGATGGCCAGAAATGATTGTGTTGATTAAGATGTGTGTAGAACAACTTTATTGAAAGAAGTGGATAAAATAGAAAAGGAAGCCAACAAAATGAAGGTAACTATGCTTGTCTAATTACATATATATATTTAAGTTCTAAAGTAGCAAAATAGGCAAAGCAAGTAATTGTTGTTTAATATGTTTGATGTAGAAGAAGAAATTGGAAAAACTACATGCTCACTAGATGAAAATATGAAAACTACTACAGTTAATGTACCTATAGGAAATATCATATATAGATATGACATAATATTAGATATAAACTATGCTCACTTGTATCTAAATAAATAGGCTTGAGAAAGAGATATCTTTGCTTATCATCAGGCTTTGAGGAGGAGCATGAGGAGAGAAACTTTACCTTCGAAGATAATGAGGTCTCTATTTACAATGAGGTTTAGATTTGTTGAGCCAAAAAAAGAAAAAATAGAGTTCAATAGTCAACAATTTGAAGAACCAAGTTTTAAACTATTTTCACAAAGTTTGTAGTATATTCAAGTTGCATAGAATGAGTTTACATTTTGCTGAACGTTATCTGTAAAAACATGTGCACATATTATTGGTTTGTTTCATGTTAGTTAATACTTTCTGTTGCTAGTAGGTTTTGAACAGTAAATAGTTTGATGGGTATATGATTGATATTATAAAACATATGATATTATAAGATTTTTTGTTCTGTATGAAATTTATTATCTTGGAGGAATAGTGTTTATGTTTGTAGGGATATGGATGAGAAACAGTTTAAATATGTGAAATTGTTTAATTAGCTAATTTGGAGTATATATTAAATAAATTCTAGTCTATATAATATATCATATTAAAAGATTTCTTGTTCTGTCTGGTAGTAATGTATAGGAGATCTTATGAAATATTAAAAATATTGGAGGAATAGTGTTAATGTTTGCAGGGTAGTATATAAAAGAATTGAAGATTTAAGAACTTTGATGAGAAACTGTTTGAATAAGGGGAATTGATTATATTTGCTTATTTTGAGTATATATTAAATAATACGACGTATATGTAATGTCTAAAAGAAGTAGGAAATTAAAATCTCGAAGTAATGGTGTTCATGTTTGCAGGGTAGTATATCAAATAACCAAATATTCAAGGACATTGATGAGGAACTCTTTAAATAGGGGAATTGGTTATATTGCATAATACGGTGTATATGTGATGATATATACGTTAGACAAGATTTTCGTATGACATTACAGTGTAGTATGAAGGAAATAATGGAACCTATATATATGAACATATTAATGAAAATATATTGTCTGTTATATGCGAATTATATAAAGTTATATGAAATTAATTAAATACTTGGATGAATAGTGATTATATATGAAAGGTAGTATATGACATAAACACGATAGAGGAACATTGATTAGCCACTGCAACATTAGATAGATAAATTAAGTGATCTAATAGATTTTAATGTGGTGAACAATACGTTTGAAGATAATTTTGATTGCTTTGTAATGTAGTATAAAACAAATAATCAAATGTATATATATGAACAAATATTAATAAGGTGGAAAAAGATGGCATAATGGAACGAACATAATTACATGAAGAATCTAAACTCATGTTAACAATAGTTATATAATGAAGCGATATAAAATATTGTCATAAAAAATTTAGACAATAATTGAAATATGAAAAATTGTCCACAACATGATAATAGACTAAAACCAAATAAGAAAACCTAGTTCAATAAGCAAAGCTTACATCTCTCTCGCTTTTGGCCAAAACGTCCACAGTTAACACGTCTTTTGAACTCTATTTTAGAAGGAATTTTGATCTTCTTGGATCGACCAACTCCACGTTTTACATTTGGTGGGAGGATGACAATCAATCTAACATTGTCGAGTATTTTTCATTGTCGATGATTGCCTAAGGGATTTATTAATTCTCAATATATTGAACTTAATGTGTTATTCAAATAAAAATGAAAGACATATGGCTTTATTGACAGATGTTTGATGGTCAAAACAACACATGCATGCTAACATGGGCAATATCTCACATTCTGCAACTACAGATCTTCGAAGGCAAGTACACAACATATATATTATGTATTATATATTATGAATATATATACATAATACATATATATACATACATAACATATATGTACGACAAAGTAAATGAAAAATAGTTTCATTGATCGACTACGTTCAATTTGTCCCCTTAAAAGTTGCTCTATGGATTTTGTAAAATCAGTAACTTGATAATTAGCTTCATTTCTTCTATCAAAAAATTATTTCTACAACATCATTCTCAACTCCTCGAGCATAAAACATTATTGATAATTTCTTAGCTTTAATCATGTTAGAATTGAACTCTCAGATATACTAGTGGTCATGACATTATATCTCCTACGTGGTGAATATGCACGAGACCACCTCGAAAAACCTATTGATTCTTATTCTTTACAAATACCAGGTGCACTAGGTTCCCACAAACGCATCTTGTGTTCAAAGTCTATGAGATTATAAGCTTTGACATACAACATCAACTATTCTCTTATACTTCAATTTCAAGTTTCTTAGTAAATGAACCATGCACATGCAATGTAAAATATTAGGAAATACTACCTCTTTGGGTCATTTCTTCCACCTATAACAATGTCATTTCTTCCATGAGGAATCATTCTCAAAATAAACAACACAAAAAGCTAAAGGAAATATATGATCATTAGCATCAGATGTTGAAGCAGTTAAAAGCGTACTATTGTACTTATTTTTTAGACTTTTTTCATGAAATAATAGGACAACAATGCTGTCAACTAAAAATTGAAGCAAATAATGTCATAAAGAAGTATAGAATCTACCTTCAGCATCAACTTTGTAGTCAATAATAGAACTTATGGACACGAAAAATCGATATATTAATATAACGAATAATGTAAAATGCATGACGTAGTAAACATTATTTCATATACAGGGGTGTATATTACAAATATAGTAGGTTGTTGAGATTTAACATGTAAGAAAATGCTGGTAACATCTTGTATGAGTCCTTAGGAAGGCTTCTAACTTCATCCAATGCTGCTTTAAGTGCACGCTAAGCTTTTGGTAACAAATGTTTAAACAATGCTCATAACGAATGTAGTGGACTATATCTTTACGGGGTTATTTGGCCATTAGTTTAGAATTAGGTAGGCTTGATGCCAAGTCCATGTTTGGCCCATGGTCTAAAATGAATGGCTTAACAAAAGGAGTAAATGAAGGGGTTTATCTTTTTACACGTGAAAATAAAAAATAGAAAAAGTCTCTCTCTCTCTTTCTTCCATTGATTTTTCATATCTCTCTTCATCTCTTCCTCTACTTTCTCATTTAAACCCTAATCTTTTCATCTCCTCCCTTACGCATCTTTCTCATCTCCTTCATGTCTTTTCTTTGTTGGTGTCACACCCCAATCCACAAGACAACCAACACTCAGGAAGTAGAGCGGATAGGATGCAATTTAGTTTAAACTTTGCTATTGGTCTTATCGCTAAGCTTACTCTCAACTCCTTTGAATCTATCAACAAAACTCAAAACGCAACGATGGTCAACCTTAAATGCCAAGTATAATAAATACATAACCAAAACATATACTTTTTAAAAAATAGACATTTGATGACAACAGACAATTACAACCTTTTGACCAAATAAATTACATTTATCCAAAACTCCTTACCGCCTAATAGCTTTCTCAATTCGTCGCACGCCCGTCAACCTTCTTCTCTACCTGGCCTACATGTCTGTTCTTGGAGGATGAGATTTCTAAAACGTAAGTCTAAAAGACTTAGTGAGGTTTTATGAATTCCTTTTCGCAATGCCATTTGATAAATCCTTTTCGCAAAAACATAAATTTCAACATAAATCAGTTTATCAATAAACACTTCATTTCGCAAAGCATATCAAAACACATGTAATCATTTTTACAATAAAATTAGATCAACTAGTGAAACACATTAATATTTATTTCACATAAACACTCATTAGTCAATTATTCTTTTCACCAAGGATCCCAAATCGTTCTTTACGCTTGGTCTCATTACCTCGCGTTTAAACTACTGTATCAACAACATCCAAGAACATACAGATTCATCCTTATGGCTCAGGTCGTTAAGCTTTATACACTTCTTTCAATGCATAAGCCAATATCTTATCACCATGTAGTCTCGTACACCCCAAGGTGGCCTTGACTCTTTATGTGCACATAAAAATTAGTATCATCTCAAAGAAATAACTAATGGTTTGAAAATCATTTTATAGTATTGAAATCATAAACATCAAATTAAGCTTTAACATTATAAATCATGCTTGAAAACATATAAACTTTTCATATAAATCTCTTTTGAAACATTTCTCATTTGAATTCTTCTTTCAAATCAGTAAAGAGAAATCATAATAAAGTTTTTAACATAAAATCATTTGAGAGAAAATACTCACAAAATTTTGAAAGAAAAGAACTCACTACACTTCACAAAAGATCCTCCTCTTACTTCTCTTTTTTGCGGAGCCTTCTCGCAGAACAAACCACAGTACTTAACACTTGATTTTTCTTCTTCTCGCTAAAGCGAAACAACAACATTTTAGTTTTTTAAAAAAACATAAAATCCTTTTTGCTTACTTAATGACCAAATCCTCTATTTATAGAACCCTTCAACTAACTTAGTCATGCTTAAACTTCTTCCAGTTCGTCAACTCCTGCTTAAAACTCTACACATGTAAATTTAATATTTAACCAAGTCATGCTTAACTCTTTAATCTTACACGTTAACCCCTGTCAAATAAGATTTGACATTTTATTCTTCAAACTTTACTTCTCGCCTAACTCCATATTGCGAAGAAGTTCAACCATTTAACATTTCTTGCGAATAACCTTATCGCGTGGTTATACTTTTACTACAAGAAATCTTCCTCGGTAACTAACCAATGTTTATAACAGGCATAGAACTCTTATCTCGAACTTAAACTTCAAGGCTTCCTCACACTCCTTCTCCGTGAAACACTTGGTTCTTCTCGTGAAGACTACCCAAAATGCCTAGTCTAACACTTAGTCAAAACTTTCACTTCTTAAATTACGCGAAGACTCTTTCTTTTGATAGCGTTTAGACTTATAGGTCTGATCGAAATTTCTTCTTTTCTCAAAACTTCTTCGAGAATTAACTTCTTAATTGGAAAACTTATACTGAACCATAAAAGATTTTATCGTTTAATCCATTCTGCAGATTTATTCAAATGTCAACTTCTTAATACTTAGCCGAATTTTATTTCTTAACGCGAAGTCTTATTTCAAAATGCCTACTCTATTTTAAAATGCAAAATTTTAACTCTTAACCAAATTTTAAATTCTTACACTCAAATTAGAAACAGGTCTTCCAGTTGGCATGTGGTCTTTCATCGAAATGAAGGATAAAAAGCAAAAATCTGGTCACTGATTTCTTTCAGGGGAGGAAATCAAAAATAAGTTCTCTTTTGGTATTTTCTTTTCTCATTCAAAGAAGTAAGGGTCAAAGGTGCTCTTTTTTGGCGATCGAAATCGGATTCTGGCAGATCAGGAAATCGAATCCTTATGGAGGAAATACCAAATTTACGATCAGTTCACTGATTTATTTCGGTAGAAAACATCAGAACCCAAAAATTTTGATATATTCATGGAGAAAATCGGTGAGGTATCACTGAAAAAGGGAAAGATTTCAATGAAAAAAGGAGTTGTGGGTTTGTGCTAACCTTTCTCTGGTATGTAATGGCTTTTTTGTTGCAATTTTTTTTTTTGTTCTGCAATTCATTTTTTGGGTTGTAATGCATTTTTAAAAAAATTTCAAAAACATAATCAATAATATGAAAAAAAATATACACTCACCGGATAACTTGAAGAAAATATTATCAGAATAAGAAAGATAGGACAGAGAGCATGGGCGAATTTAAGAAGGGGCCAGGAGGGCACGTGCCCCCCTCACATTCTCGGTTTTCTTATTTTAATATTAATTTTAAAGTTTGAAAATAGAATATATATTAAATAATGCATCTTTATGTGTAAATTTGCTTTTTGCTGCAGTGGTTGTGCCCCTTCTTAAACCTCACATCTTGGGTTCAAATTTTAGCTACTGCATTTATTTTTATAGTTTAATTTTTATTCCAAATATCAATAATTTTCTTCCTCAAATTATAGTTTTATTTCTCTAAATTATTTTTATTCCAAATATTAATAATTTTTTTCCCAAATGATTTTCTATATGGGATATAATTTGATTTCCAAAAAAAATATGATTTAGTTTTCCTAAAAAAATATGATTTGGTTTTCTAAAAGAAATATGATTTGGTTTCCTAAAAGGAATAATTTAATTTTCTAGAATAATAATTTGATTTAGGAAGAAAATTTGATTTCCTAAAAGGAAAATAATTTTTTAAAAGAGGAAAAAAAAACCTATATAAGATAAAACTCTAGCTTATTTTCTAGCACTCTTGTCTAACAAACTTTTACTCTCTCAACAATATTCCATGAAGAATGTATTGTTTTTTATTTTTCTAATGTAATTTTCAAATTCACATATTTACATTATTTATGTATATATTTATTTTATTTTATTTTAGAATTAAACGATACAAGATAATTTTTTTCGTTCATCGTTAGAATATAAGTATCGTACCAATTCCTTAGTAAGTTCAAATTCTTCTTAATATTTTTAGTTTTTACTTTTCAATCTATGTGATAAATCATAATACTTATATTGTTTAATACTAATTTTGTAGAGTAAATATATTAATATTGAGAGATATTTTAAAATAAAAACAACAATAGAAACTATAGAGACATCATCTTCAAACAAGAGACAAATATCTGATTCAAATAGATCTTATATAGAAATCAATTTAGAAGAACTACCTGCAGATCCTGGTCTAAGAACTAGAATTTTTTAATATAATTATAATATTCAAGATCAAGTTCGTAGAGCATATCTACAAAAAGGTCATTGTCAACCTCGAAATCATACT
>JBBPDI010000009.1:12112102-12133912 GCA_037974545.1 Cucumis variabilis | reverse complement strand
GAGACTGGCAATTGAGGAACAAGAGGATGAAATTCCGAAACTTCCCGAAACCCGTTACCAGAAAGATGATAAAAGTCGCCGTTGGACTCCGCCACCGTCATGGAAACCCCATCGCCTTCGACAAATTCAATGAAGGGTACATCAGATTGCGATGGCCAAACGAGGTTGCCAGCCAGAGGAAGATAATGACAAAGAGTAAGAGAGAGAGAGCTCTTGAGCTTCGGAACAATGACATCGTAAAACGAGATCTCATTCAATGGAAATTCATAGAAAAAAAGACGTTGGATTGAATGAAACCTTAACCACATCAAATCAAAGAAAGTGAGGGGAAGAGATGATGGCGCTGCCGCTGTGGGAGGAGGGGAGACTTTGCAGACCTCAATTAATTTCAGAGAAGGAAAGTTAGCCATTGGAAACTAAAAGAAAGTGAGAGGAAAATTGATTAGAGTGTTTCAAGACTTTGGGCTGCTTTAAAAGTCCAAAAAACGACTAAGAGAACTAAGAGCATACAAATGATGACGTATTGGCTTTCGTCTTTCCTTTTTACTCGTTGGAATGGAAAATCTTCCAGTATTTGGAAAGTATATCGGAAGTATCATTTTTAAGAAGTAAACCAAAATATTTCTAAAATATTTATATTCTTTCTAGTAGAAATATTAATATGTGTCTTGATCTATGATGATTTATGTTATAAATAGATTTATATTTGTAAGTATTTTTTAGTAATTTTTTATAATATAAAAATATATTTTCAATTTTAGTTTATGTTGTTTAGAAAAATTAGAATTTAAAGTTTAGGATTTAGGACTTAATAAAATCTTTCACGTCTTAACAAATCATTTTTCATTTTCAAGTTATAGAGATAAATTTGTAATTTAATCTTTGATTTATAAAGAAGTTAAATCCAGCAAACTTTTGTTAAGATAATTTGCTAATCTGCTCTTAGGGTATTGAATAATGAATACAATTATGCTAAGTAATTAGCCTTGATGATGCAGTCAAAAATAATGACGAATGGACCATAAATTAATATTAGTGACATTGAACCTAAATCAATTCCAAATTGACATATAGTGAGAAGTAAATATACAAAACCAATTTTAAGTTAAGATAAATTAGAAATCCGATCCATCTAGTTTCGAAAAAGTTAAAAGAACAGTGTTTATTGTAATTCAACCATTCCTTTTTCTCTGTTTTGTTTCTTTAAAGATAATTATTGGCTAATGTATTCCTAAAAAGGCAGTGGGTTAGTTGTCGTCATTTGAACAAAATGATGTTAGGTAAAGTAATGAGTGTTATTGCTATCAAAACTAATGAGGAATAAAGAATCAATTAATTAGAGTGGAACCATAGATTTATTATTAGAGTTACACCGTTGAAAAATTTACTATAGGTGACATTCAATGTGGGTCATTGTTAGGATAGAAGGAAATAAATGTTGTGTAGTGATCAGTGGCGTGGAAAACAAGAATTCCTTGTGCTTAGGCCGGCATGGAAGTATGGGAATTAACTTAAAAACAAAATAATAGTAATACAAAAAATATATTTGGATTATAAAATTGTAATTAGAATAATAATATAAAATCGAGGTTTACAATTACATTTTCTCTTCTGTCTTTAATGTTCTGGATTTTTGTATTTTTATACCCGTGTGAAATGAGTATGGAATATAAATTTTTATTGGTGAGAAATATTTGAGGTATTTTTTTAAAGAGGAAATTTATTAAAACTCTATTTGAGAAGTGAAAGGTGGAGATGTAAATGATTTGGATTGAATTAGGTTGAAGGACATTCCTAACTCAACTCATATTTTTCGAGTTGATATGATTGGTAACCTGAATAATTCAAATAGTATTTCAAACCCAATCTATAAAATATAGGTTGGGTAGGGTTGGATTGAGAAGAAAATGGTAAATGTAAAAGTCTGAGAAGAAGATCGTGAACGTCAAAGATGAGAGGGAGAAGGTGAGTTGAAGAGATGAGGCACGGCATGAAGACTGAAATTGAACTAAATGAGGATGAGATGTGAGCATGTGACCTATTTTTTTTTTCATTTTCTAAATTAATAACAATAATAATAAATTAATAATATAAATATAGATATATAAATATAAATTAATTAATTAATAATATATATATATATATATTATTAATTCGAGTTGGGTTGAGTTGAATCAAAATTTAGAACCCAAACTCGAGATCCAATTCAATCAAAAGAAAATCCAACCTAACCTAAATTTTAAATTAACTCAATCCAACCGTTATAATATGGATTGAGTAATCTGGTCAGTTAATCTAATATGCCAATATTAATAACGTTTAAATTTTAAATTGAAGACTATTTTTGACAATTTTACGACATAGTCTAAAATAAAAGAATAAAAATAATCTTCCTATGAAGTGTTCTAGTGTCGTCCAAGAGTGATTCTAGAAGAGGTTCAAGGAAGGTAGTCTTTGAGTTGACGGATAGGTTGATGGGGGAGTTGGACACTTTGAGCACATAAAAAACAAAGCATGGAAAGAGAAGAAGTTGGATTTTGTTATTGGAAAAAGATAAGAAAGAAAGAAAAAATAATATATTATTATTAGTTTCAAAATAAACAATAGACCTTGGAATGCGTGAACTTTATCTGTTCCATTTTGTAAACCCAAGCCCGCTGCCCCATTTCCGTTCATCGTCAGTCAACATCCGACCACTTGCTCCCCTCTGATGAAGCTCAGTTGTCCGCTGCGCCGTCCGCCACTCAAGTCTTCGTCGCTCCTAGTCGAATGCGTCTAACTGTCTCCGTTCGTTTCTAACTCAACCGAACACTTCCTTCACACCGCCATTCATCTCTCTCCGTCGACGAAGTCTTCGATCAGTCTTCCACGCGTAAATTGTCGTTAGTCAAGCTCTCACAAGCCGGTCCTCTTCGTATGAGATTCTACTTCACTCGTCGAGTTTGGGCCGGTTGCTCTCTGTTCACACAAAATTTTCAAAAAATTTGATTTGTAAAGTTGAAATTGTATTAATATTGTAAAATTGTATTAATATTGTATTTATGTTGCCAATGTGGTTGGAAGGAAAGGAATAAAGAAGGAAAGGATTGTGAAAAAGAAAGGATTACGAAAAGGAATGAATTATGATAATATTTGTTTAGGAAAGGAATAAGTGAAAAAAATTATTATTATTATTATTTTAATTCATACTTTTGTAATTTTTTTTTAGAAACTGTATTGTAAATCTAATACACAAATATTGATTTTAATTTATAAAAATTTGAAATTTTGATAAAAAAAAAAATCATGTTTCCTTAGTTTTTGTTAATATGATGTTAATTTTAAATATTTTGTACGTAAGCTTTTTGTGCCAATAAATTATTGATGTCATAAAGAAATTATATCTATTTTTTAAAAAATTGATGTTGTAAATGTAATATTGAAAATTTTTATTATTAATATTTTTTTAATTCGTACTCTTGTATTTTTTTTAAAATTCGTATTTTTAATTTACTAAAATTTAATTTTTTTTATCGAAAAACATGTTCCATTAGTTTTCGTTAATAAGATGTCAATTTTGAACGTTTCGTACACAAGCTTTTCGTGCTAATAAATTAATTTATGCATTACATACGGAAAAAATTATATCTAATTTTTAAAAATTGATGTTGTAATTGCAATATTGGGAAGTTTTATTATTTTTAATTTGCACACTTGTATTTTTTTAAAAAAATCTTATTGTAAATCCAACACACAAATATTGATATTTTTAATTTACCGAAATTTAAAATTTTTATCCAAAAACATGTTCCATTAGTTTCGTTAATACGATGTCAATTTTCAACGTTTTGGACGCAAGCTTTTCGTGCCAATAAATTAATTGATGTGTTACGTGTGAAATAAATTATATCTAATTTTTTAAATTGATGTTGTAAGAGCAATATCGAAAAATTGCATATGGTTAACAATCTATTTAAACAAACAACGACAAACATAATAACATTGAAATGAAATAAAATATGAAAAAAATTATTCGAAATGCAATTAAATGGTGAACGTCAATTATATCGTACATAAAAATAATGGAAAATAATTATATAAAAAAAGCAATGGAAACCAAAACAAAAACGGGTCATGCAGTTCAACTGGACAAATAATCACAAGATGTTTGATTTAGAATTTGTGATTTTGTAGAATTAAAAGCAATTAAATATTTTTGGGTGTTAAAATTTACATCCTAAAACTCATAGTTTGTAGTTTAAAATTATATTCTATTCAATAAAATGGTTATTGAGGACTTATTGGTGAAAATAGAGTACTACAATCTTGAATTCAATAAACTAAGGTCCCGAGGCTATCTAGTGTAGCCTTGAACTTTATGTAGAGACATGAACATGGATCAAGTTCGAGTATATAGCTCAAACGGTCTATAGTATATGAATAAGGTTGGGTGCCTTATTTAGGAACATTGTGGATGCGACCTGTTTTGTAGTTAATACAAATGATGTGATCCTGAATCGTTCATGTATAGAGACATGAAAGTGGAGTCATCCTATGTAAAGAGTTTACATAAAACTGGAACCATAAAATAGTCACTTTTAAGTATAACATTATTCACTGTATAAAACTAACTATTTTGATTATTCAGACCTAGGTAACTTAATCTTAATCTTGAGCTAACTATGAACTTCTATTTACATGGAAATATCCTTAGATCTGCATAGGTGGGGGCAGCTAAATGACATTGACCCAAAAAGCCTCCCATTTCAGGAGTAAGACCGAGTGGATGGCTAGGAACATAGGGTGCAAGATGGAACTCACTCCTACTTGCATTAGGGATAGTAGATAAATTGTTCTCTTAAGGACTAAATCCAAGTCTTGAACAAGGGGCTCCACTCTCTCATTAGTCTAAGAGGGATTTAGTTTATAGGTTAGACCTTAAACCAATTGTTCAATAGTAGATCAGTGGAACTTAAGGAGCAAAATGTAATCTCGGGAGTAAAACGGTATTTTGACCCAACCGAGATTATAAACAACTTGTGAAGGATTAACTTAGTGATCATGGTTTTATTAGATGGACACAAATATATCTATAGTGAGGGGAGTGCAATTAAGGAACTTTAGTGAAATGACCCATTAGTTAACGAATGTTGATTAGCTCGATCTAAAAGGTTTAGTCAATTAATCTCGGATCATTTGAGCCCATGATCTATAAGTCCATTAGGTTCTCTTACTAGCTCATATGGAATTAACTTAGAACAATATGTTGGAATAAATCGAATAGTTCGAATTAGGTAAAGAGAGAGAAACTAACAAATATATTTGATATAGCCATCGGTTATAAGTTTGAAATAGGGTTTTATATTTAAATATGATTTAAATATTAAAAATATGAACACGGATTCATATTCGAAAGTTCAAAATTGATGAAAATGGTCAAAGTTGTAAAAGTAAAAAATGTTAACTTTTGATTTTGAAAAGTCAAACTTTGATCGGCTTGATATTCAAATGTGATTTGAATTTCAAAAAAATGAATGCAAATTCATGCTCGAAAGGTCGGAATTAGTCAAGACGAACAAAATAGTAAAAAATCAAAATATTGACTTTTGACTTGAAAAAGTCAAAGTTTGACTTTTATTTGAATTGTCAAAAGGACCAAATTGCCCTTAGACTAAAAGTTAGTGAAAAAATCTAAGATTTTGTTGGATAATTATGCTAACACTTAATGGGAAAAGTAGCAATATAAGAGGGAGTCACCTAGCCTACTCAATTCCACTAATTGTTAGTGGAATGTGATGTGTTGAGATTTTGTGAGTTAATTACATGCATTTTTTCAAGTAATTAGGTTATAAATAAGCTTGTTTCAATTGTGAAAAGAGTTTTGCCAATTTTGTAATTAGGAATTACATTTTTATCTCAACAAATTATTTATCTCCCAAATCTCAAATCCTAAAATTCTACCTTCCAATTTCCATATATCTCTTAGTTCCTTCACTTAACAGGTCCCACAACCCGGTTCTAAGTCTGGAGAAAGCGTGTAAACTCTAGTGGTGGTCTCAGGTTCGTGTTTGTGAGGAGATATCGAAGAATCGAAAAGCTACGAAGGTATGAATTCTCTTAAACCTATTTCAATTAATTAAGATAATAATTATGCATGTTAATCTCTAATTAGTTAGATGCAATTAGAGTAGAATTGATCAGTTATTTCTGTTGCATGTGTATCTATTCTATCAGTATATTGAATAATTAATTATCGAATTTGGATTTTTAGTGTTGTTGAATTTAATTTAATTAAATATTTTTTTTGTGTTTATTTAATTAAATTGAAGAGTGAAATTTTGTTAGAAATTTGATAATCATATGTATATGTGGATATATAAATTTGTTGTGGAAAAATGAAAAAATAGTTATATTTGTTAAAATATAATTATTAAGAAAAAGTTATTTATATTTTGAAAAAAGAGAAAAATTTGATGCCATTGAAAAAATTGAAGGATTGAGAGGAAGAAAGAGAAGGATTAAGAAGGAATAAAGGGAAAATAAACTTATTCCCTCCCCCCGGTGGGAAGGACTCTTAGTCCTTTCCTTTTTTTTCCCTCCCCCAAACAGTCCTCTAGTATTTGATCATTTGATTCTCACTCGATTGAACGTCTACGCTTGATTTGAGAAAGTAAAACATGTGTGATGTTCTTGAGTTTGGAATCTTGGAAGAAACCTTGTGTATTCAAAAGAACTTCAATTTTCGAGGGTAGTCGACTTCAGAAGTTAGGGAGTCTTCTAGCTCTTGGAAGAATTCTCTCTAGATATTATGGAGTAAAAAATTTTCAACCCCACAAATGAAGAGAACTCCTTTATTTATAGAGTTCTCTGATGGGCTTTAAAAGCTTGAGTTAGGTTGGTCAATGGACAAGCTTATAGACTCAACCACATGAATTTGAGTCATATTTAGCCTTTGAGCTAAATTAAGCTTACTTTTAGGCTCAATTAAACTTTCTCCCAAGTAAATAATATTTAATTTGGCCAAAATAATTAACTTGATCCAACGATCATAATGAAAATATGTAGCATCATCAGAATTGACCAATTTTTGTCTTCAATTTTAATTTCGGACACATGCCAATTTTTTAATTAGTCCCAAACTCAATTATTTGTATTGTTTTAATAATTAATTTAGTAAATGACGTGATAATTTATGATTGGTTTCAAAATTTCTTATTCAACAAATGTCCCTTTTCGAGATTTATGCACGTATATGGGTGAATGAATCTCCAAAAAGATAAATTTAAAATAAAAATACGAGCATTTATTTGTTATGTTTTATTTTTTTTTCTCAATTCAACATATCAAATTAATCAAACTATGAATTTAGTAGATGAGTTTAATTTAAATTTGAAATAAGGGTTGGAATATGGCCAAATCTTAATTAATTTGAGAAAAGTTCAAGGTTTTATCTGCAATTTAATTTGATTTGAGGATAAAAACTTAAATTTGATTTTTTGGGATAAAATTTGGAACATAACCAAATTTTAATTTGAAATAAGGTTGAGGTTTACTACCACATCTTCGTTTGTCTTGAGGATACAAAAGAATTTAGAACGAGTCAAGAAAGCTCACACTTAACCATTCTTTGGTTGTGTTTAGAACATTGGAACCTTTTGGACAATGTTTAGGTTTCTTTTCCACTATAGTTGTTGCACTTGGACAATTAGTTGCCATTTTGGGTCGTTAAGTTCTTTTTCCTCTCATTTTGATAGGTTATGAATCAGAAAAGTTCACATTTAAACATTATTTGGTTATCTTTACACCTTAGGTACCTTTTGTACACTAGTTAGGTTGGTTTGTCACTATAGTTGTTGCACTTGGACACTTGGTTAATACTTTGGGTCGTTAAGTCTTTTTTTTTTTTTTTTAACTTTTCGGTAGGTTATAAGTCAAGAAAGCTGACACTAAAGCATTTTTTGGTTGTCTTTAAACCTTAGACACCTTTTGGACACTACTTGGGTTGGTTTGACACTATAGTTGTTGCACTTGGACACTTGGTTGCCATTTCGAGTTGTTAAGTCCTTTGTTCTCACTTTTTGATAGCTTATAAGTTCAAAAAGCTTAAACCTAAGCTTTGTTTGGTTGACTTTACAGCTTACGTGCCTCTAAAAAACTATGTAGGATTTGTTTGGTACTATTTTTGTTGCACTTGGACATTTGGTTGCCATTTCGGATCGTTAAGTTTTTTTTTTGTTTTTTTTTTTGAATTTTTGGTAGGTTATGAGTTTGGAAAGCACACACTTAAGCATTTTTAGGTTGTCTTTACAACATAGGCACCTTTTGCACATTACTTAGGTTGGTTTATAACTATAGTTGTTGCACTTGGACACTTGGTTGCCATTTCAAGTCGTAATGTCCTTTTTTTTTGTCACTTTTTGGTATCTTATGAGTTGAAAAAGCTCACACATAAGCATTGTTTGGTTGTTTTTACAGCTTAGACACCTCTTGGGCATTACTGAGGTTGGTTTGGCACTATAGTTGTTGTAATTGGACACTTGGTTGCCATTTCGGGACCTAAGTCCTTTTTTCTAACTTTTTGGTAGGTTATGAGACTAGAAAGCTCACACTTAAGGTTTTTTTGGTTGTCTCTACAACTTAGGCACCTTTTGGAAACTACTTAGGTTGGTTTGACACTATAGTTGTTACACTTGGACACATGGTTGGCTTTTCGAGTCGTTAAGTCTTTTTTCTCACTTTTTGGTAGGTTATGAGTAGGAAAAACTCACACTTAAGCATTCTTTGGTTGTCTTTAAACCTTAGGGACCTTTTGAACACTAGTTAGTTTTGTTTGACACTATAGTTGTTGCACTTGGACACTTGGTTGCCATTTCGGGTTGTTAAGTCATTTTTTCTTACTTTTTGAAAGGTCGTTACTGAGTCGTGAAAGCTCACACTTAAACATTGTTTGGTTGTTTTTAAAATTAGGCACTTTTTGGGAGCTATTTAGGTTGGTTTGACACTATGATTGTTGCACTTGGACACTTGATTGTCATTTTGAGTTGTAAAGTCCTTTTTCTCACTTTTTGATAGTTTATGAGTTGAGAAAGCTCAAATTTAAGCTTTGTTTGGTAGTCTTTAAAGCTTAGGCACCTTTTGAAAATTACTTAGGTTGGTTTGGTACTATAGTTGTTGCACTTTGGCACTTGGTTGCCGTTTTGGATTGTTGAGTCCTTTTTTTTAAGTTTTTGATATGTTATAAGTCGCGAAAACTTACACTTAAGCATTCTTTGGTTTCCTTTTCAGCTTACACACCCTTTTTACATTACTTAGATTGGTTTAGCACTATACTTTTTGTACTTGGGCATTTGGTTGCCATTTCGGAGCGTTGAGTCATTTCTATCTTTTTGATAGGTTATGAGTCAGGAAAGTTCACACAATGAGGAGGGAGAGGAGGGCATGTGTACATCAAACACTTCAGTACACTGTATATCAAGCCAAAAGCTTTGCTGCTAATCAATGAAAGATCAGAAACAACAGGAACAAAATTGCAGATTCTTCATCTGTTTTGGAATATAAGAAAACACATAAAATGAAATTAGTATCTAATCAGAAATGAATTGAAGGCAACACAATTGAATTGTAGCAAAATCCTAGACGGAATAATTAAAGTTCCTTATGATCGAAGAGTAAAAAAAAAAAAAAAAAAACGAACAACCAAACTACCTAAATGAACTGTGCGTTCAATTTATACATCTACTTGGTCCCACCCCACTACTTACCAAAGAAGAAGATAAAAAATCATTCTAGAGTCAAAGAATAGTACACAAAACAACTAGAAAGAACAGATGAAGCTTAAAATATCTATATATCAAAACCATATGAGAATCGCAAAGTTTGGTATAAACAAGGACTTATAACTAAGGTAATCTTACTATTTCAAATCTCAAATTTTGTAATGCATTCTAAGATTTATACACTTAAATTAATTCTAAAACAGTATTAAGTTAAGGCCAACAATTAATTGAAAGAGATTAAAGCCATCAACCTTGATCAAGCAATAAAGTTATGATATTTCAATTTGAATGAAATTGGGTTGTTGGACCAAGAAGACAAACAATAAATGAATCTGGTTGCACAAGCAGGTATCAGCAGATGAAATGTGATTAGGAGAAAAAAAACCATTATGTGTACAACATTTATATTATAAATAGAGAAAGAACTGAAACTCATCCAAAAGCTTGCATAAGTCAACATGGAATTGTACAAGGAATTGTAATACTTTTAAGTCAGCGTGATTTAAGGTAGGCGAACTCAGACAGTTATACCAAACTTCCCTAGATTCCAGAAAAATCATGGTACTTTGTTCATTTCCAAGGACCAATTACAAATAAGCTAGCCAGAAAAATCATGGTTATCCCTAGAACAACGAATGAAAAGATACAACGAAACGACATGGAATGAGTTCAAATAAAAACCCAAAAGTCTCACAACAAAATCAAAATTCCAGAATAAATCGAGTTTCAATTCTCCAAACAAAAATGAGCACTACATCTCTCAAATTCTCAACAACATAAAAACACCGATCTAAAACGAGAATACCATGAAAGAAAATTGAATGCAAACCTTGAAGAAGGCTTGAAAATGGTGAAACTGAAAACAAAATTGATAATGGTAGTAGGAAAATCCAAATCTACAACAGCAACAAAAAAGGAAAAAATGCAGCAAACTATGGCTACCATAACTGCAGGATAGTTATATCAGTATACCATGCTTGTATAGACTACTCTAATCTGACACTTCATATCAAACTAATTAAGTTAAAAGAAGTACATATTGACTGTTATTTGATTGTTCTGAACTTTGTTCCATGATGGAGCTAGCTTCTTGACATGTTAACCTTCTTAAAATCACTGACATGATGCAGTTTTTTTGGAATGGCAAATTTGCTGATGGTACTAAATGTTCCATATCCAACCTAAAATAATATACCAAAATATATCCCTAGTTATTTAAATTTACCCATTTTAATTATTATTTACATGAATCAAAGTTTTGACAATTAATGTTATTTAGCAAATTCAATGATTAATTCGGCCCTTCTTACAACTCTTGATGCAGCAGCAAAACAAAGGGTTGTAGTTCCATATTTTTTCTACAAAATCATATCATCATTACTCATTTTGTCCAATAGTTTCTCCACAAATTCAATTTCTTTGGCTTCTGTTACAAACTGCTGTAAATCCACCAGAATTGGTAATGGGCGCAATCTGCTATACCAAGAATTACTCAACAACAAATGAAGCTGTAACTCAACAAAGAAGCCAAGTGGAAGGAGAAGTCATTTATGATATAGGCTCACAGCATAAGTTGATTGAATGTTATGTCCATTGCCCATAACACGTCAAAGTGTTTAATCTCATCATAGCTTCATCTCCACCTAAATTGAACGTCATAAATAGAGGAAAATGCATTGAAGTGCCTATTACCAAACTAAACTTCTGCTTCAACATTTAGATGCCCAATCTCAAACACCAGCCAAGTCCAATCTTTAAAGGTTATCCTATCCTATCCATGTCAAAGCACATTAACAAAAGTAACTCTAAAAGAACATACTCACACAATGCAAAACAAATAGAAAAAGACTTCTAAAGCTTTTGACATGTATCATTAAACACCTTACAAGCACAAACTAATATCATATTTTCTCAATCTCACAAAAAAATAAATTCTAACAAGAAAAGCTTGTGTTCTTCCGCAGTTCACACTACAACAGAAACGTAAATGTGTTCAATTGGTAATATCCATGGTAATAACATTATTATAAACCATGGACATTTGGTAATAACCATCGTTAGTGTTGACTGTTATACATTCAATTGGTAATAACCATGGACATTTGGGTACTTGGTGTTGGGCACATTCAAGTCGTACAGGAAAGGTGGGCAACTTTGCATCACTCCTTCAAGCATGATTGTGTTTTTAGTTATTATAACTGGTTACTGGGATGCAAGTATTTTTTTCAGGATGAGACTGCAATTAATATGTGTATTGCACTGAAACCCTAGGACAATTAAGTCATTTCCAAATGGGAACTTGTGAAGTTTTCTTCCATTCTACTTACTAGTTTCATTTAGAAATGTAGTGTTAAACTTAACATGAAATATACTCATAAGGAATAAAATTTTCATCTCCATTTGCAATTCACTACATTATAGATTCCAACCCGTATGTAAATGGTGGTGCTAGTCATATTAAAGAATGTGATTTATGTCTTATTGTAGAAAAATAAAGATTATTTCTTTTTATTATAAACCTTCAACTTTAATTGTGTTTGTATTTTCATCCTACTCTTACATAACTCTGTCCTTTCTTGCAGGCGGTTCACTTTATAACATTTATGTCTTACAGTAACTTCCATTCCTCTTCATCCTAATTCCCAATCCATTGATTCGATGAAAACATTTAAAATGAGTACAATCTCAAATCTACAAATTCACAGCTAAGAAAACATTTCACTGAACCTAGAAAACATGCTAATCTATAATCTAAGACAATCTAAGTAACAAGATGATTTAACAAACTATTGACATCTCTAGTGAAATCCCTACATTTCACAATCGCATTTTACAAAAGTGAAAGGTATTAAACACTAACCTGACTTTGAAACCTTTAAAACGAGCGCAGGTCGCTGTCTTCAAAACATTGAGCTTCGACGTCTCCGTGGGTCTTCTCATCGTGGGTCTCCTTGCTGTGGGTCTCCATCGCAATGGGTCTCCGTTGTCGTGGGTCTCCATCGCAGTGGGTCTCCGTCGCGGAGATAGAGAAGAATGAGGATGTGTTGGGGGGTTTTGGGTTCTTTCGTGGAGAAAACAATGAAGAAAGGGAAAATAAAAATAAAATTATAGTTTAATAATTTCTAATGAAAAGATGGAGAAAAATTAAAAGGGAAAAATTTATTAAGTTTTAGCAACATTTAAGTTTATTGCTAAAACTATTTTATTTTTAGTATCATGTTACTAATTCTTTCAGTGACGTTGATTAGAAAACGTACTGCTAATAATAATCTTTTGTGAAATTTCTTTTTTGCGTCGCTAAAAATCAACCTTTAATAAAAAAAAAATTACTTGTGTCACTAAAACTTTGTCTCCGAATAATGAATTTCTTATAATGTGAGGCTCCAATGACAAAAAAGTTTACAATTGAATAAGTTGATAGAACGTTTAGAGACATAATGGATTGTCCCCACCCATTTGGAGGTAAAGTAATTGTCTTTGGAGGAGATTTTCGTCAAGTACTTCCAATGTTTCCTAAAGGAACAAGACAACAAATAGTGACAGTAAGTTTGAGGAAATCATATCTTTGGGAAAAAACGTACAAGATTCAGCTCAAGAAAAATATGAGAGCATATGATGATACAAGTTTTGCAGATTTTATTTTGCATGTTGGAGATGGAAACAAGCCCATCATCAAAGATGATATCATTAAAGTGCTTGAGGAAATTGTAGTTGCAAATAATTCTGGAAATGATACAAAAGGGATTCATTAGGAAAATATACCTTGATCTAGAACAACATGCAGGAACTACAAACTATGTAACAAATAGAGCTATTTTGGCAACTACAAATGACCATGTAGATAGTTTAAATGCAGAAATGATAAAGTAGAACCTTCATCAGTAACAAATGGAGAAAGTACAACCTTCATCAGTTTTGATCAAGCAATCGTTGATATCAATTCTTACTACCCGGAAGAGTTCTTAAATTCTCTACTACTAAATGGAATACCACCGCATAAACTTATATTAAAGGTGAATTGTCCCATTATGTTATTGAAAATTTTGGATCCATCCAATGGATTGTGTAATGGGACAAGATTGGTATGTCGATCATTTAGAAAAAATATTATACATGTTGAAATAGCAGTGAGTGATCATGTAGGAAAATTTTTTCTTCCACGGATACCATTAAGCCCACCAAATGACAATGAATATCCATTAAAGTTCAAGAGGAAACAATTCTCCATTCGTCTATGCTTTGCAATGACAATTAACAAAACATAAGGACAAACAATTTCTAGTGTTGGAATATATCTTCCTGAAAATGTATTTTCTCATGGACAACATTATGTTGTTGTATCTAAAGGAATTTCGATGAAAACAACGAAAGTTTGGATCAAGCCCATAGGTGACAATAAGTTACCTTCAAATTTTACAAAAAAATATTGTTTATAAAGAAATCCTTTTTTGATATATGCAAGTCCTACATTTAAGTTCTTTTAATTATTCCAAAGGGGGAGAATTATAAGAAAAATATATACATGATTGTTGCATAATTATTTTTATTGAATAATGCATATTTTTAAAGGGAGAATTAATTAAGGGAGAAGAAGTTTCTCTTGCATATTTTTAAAGGGAGAATTAATTAAGGAAGAAGAAGTTTATCTTTTCAACTGTTTTCAAGTATGATCTTTGTGGTGAAATATATACATGAGTTTTATGGTTATACATCTTGATAATAGAATTACTTGTTGATCATGTGTGTTTCAAGTTATTTTTCTTCAATGATTTTTCATCATAAAAAAGGGGGAGATTGTTGGCTTTTTGGCCCTAATCTCAAATTAATTTATTTTAATTAATTAATTAATGTTTTGATGATAACAAATCTAATTTTTTTATTGATAATTTTATTAATTTGAATAGTCCATAACGTAGAGCTTGGAAAAATCATTCTAAATCCTCTTGAATCACCCAAATCGAAACTCAAACGAAGAAGATATTGCTAAAAGAAGCTTAACTGAAAAATACCTGAGATAGTGACGTGGCGGCCAAGTATTCAATTTGAACCAATTAGAATGATGGTGAAGTTGGTGAAGTTGCTTTATTGGATTTTTAAACAAAGTATTTTGAAAAGACATATTATTATATTTCTTTTACTTACATCCAATGCCCCAAAATGATTTTAAATTTATCTTTCACCTCTTTTTAAATATTTCACTTTTTCCAAATTTTAAAACAAGATGATTAAAAACTTTACAATTCTCAAAAAGTGCAAAAAGCCAACAAGAAGCTCTTGGAGTATCTTCAAATTTTGACAACTTAATTACCTTATGCAGAACTGTTTCCAAGCTGAAGCAAACAAATAGAAGAAATGTAATTAGATTCAATGCGGTTGCTAGCTTACTTTGGAATGTTTGGATAGAAAGAAATAATTGAATTTTTAAGAAAAAATCAAAATCTATTGTTAACTTGTGGAAAGATATTTGTAACTTGATCATCGGAGTTTGGTCCAGGCATCATTCATCTTGTAACTAGTATGATGCTACTACCATTTCTCTTAACTTTAGAGCTTTGTTAGATTAGGTTGTTTCAGGCTTCTCTCTAGCCTTACAACCTTGTAACTTAACTCGTTAATAGATAATGACTGTCATTTTAGGATTTTCCTAGTTTGAAGAGTTCGGTTTCTTCTTAAAAAAAAAAAAAAACTAGGTCATAAACCTTTGTAAGTTGATATATGCAACCTTTCTCTTTATCGTACTTCAATTTGTTCAATACGATGATTAAATATTTCTAGTTTGTCTTTTAAATAAGTTTACAAAAAAGAAATAAGGTTCAACACAGATAAAAATATTGTCCTTCAAATAAGTTGATTGTGTTTATATTGTTGAATTATATATATGTTTATTAGTTTGGTTAATTGATGTTAATGATACCTGTGCTACCTTTAGGGTAACCTCTCCAATATTGAACTCAAAGTTAAATCATGGACAAAGTGATTACTTGATTGTGGTTATTTTGTAGCCTAATTGTGGTTTCACCTTGATAAACATAAATTAAAAGGAATTCCTCTCTTCATACCAAAACGTCTTTCTTCCCTAGTTAATTATTTTTGTTGGATTAAGAATGACTAGCAATTCTTCACACTGATTCCTTCAAAATTATAATTGTAAGCCACACCTTTAAATTAAACATTTTGTTGCAACTTATTAGGTTTTTTTTTTGTTCCTCAATGGGTTTGATTGGTCGTATAATTAGACTAAAGACTCAGGAAAGTGATACGATATATAATCTCTAGCTTGTCTAAGGTTATTGAAATTGTCAGGTTTTTCTTCTTTCATTATGTTAGACTCATATTTTTGTCAATTAAAATATTGAAGTTTGTTAACAATATTTACTAAGATATAAGTGGTTATTGATCTTAGTAAATATAAGTGGTTTTGATTCTTCCGTGCAAAGGGGGATTTATATGAAATTTTAGGTTGTTAATATTTATATGGCAATCTATTGTTTGTTACGGTGCGGCTTTGGCGATAGCATGTGCTGTTCGTGATCTGTGTATCAAAGGCGTCCGAAATACTGTTGGAAGGTGCTTCTTCCCTACAGGTTCGTAATGTTTCAGCAAGACTGCTAATGAAGATATTGTGTATTGTGTCTACACAGGGTGAAGAAAAGGAATATTAAGAAGTCCGTTCGAGTTAAGAGAACCTATCTTTAATTCAGGGGGAGCTTGAAAGCAACTCCACAAGATTCATAAGTTATTCGGGGGAGCTTGGAATTTGTTATTGTAGTTTACACTAACAAGTGAATATATGTAACTAGTGATGTGTATTACATGATTATTGAATCTTAATAATATTTCAAATCTGAGCTAGAAAGCTCTCCAAACGTAGGCAGTGTTTGCCGAACTGGGTTACCAAAGTGTTGTGTTATCTATCTACTGTTATTATCTATCTCGTACCTATATTTAAACCAGAAGTTATATGCATGTGGTATAGCTAAAGGGTAATTAACAGTGTCGTTTGTTTTTTCAATTGGTATCAGAGCGGGTTCGACACTGATGGATACACCACGAGAGGGTACCCAAACTACACGACATCTTCTGGACGGAAAAAATTATTCATACTAGAAGATTCGTATGGTATCGTTCTTGAAATCAATGGATTCAAAGGTTTGGAGAGTAGTAAATGTGGGATGGACTCCGCCCATGGTGATTGTAGACGGAAAATCTGTATCAAAACCTGAGGAGACATGGACTGAAGCAGAAGAACAGGTGTCACTGGAAATTCGAGAGCCCTAACTGCAATCTATAATGGGGTAGACTTGAATGTATTCAAATTAATCAACTCATTTGTAACTGCACAAGATGCTTGGAAAAGACTTGAGGTAGCGTTCGAAGGTACATCCAAAGTCAAGACATCCCGACTTTTATTGTTGACCACTAAGTTTGAGTCATTAAAGATGATGGAGGAAGAGACTATTACCGAATACAATGTACGGGTTCTGGAACTGGCAAATGAATGATTGAAAATATATTCTTCTCAAAATTAAGAAGAATTATTATTTAAAAACTTAAAAATTCATGATAATAATGATTTCAAGACAATATATATAGAATGAAAATTTGGCAGAATGGAAAAATTATAAACACAAAAAATAGAAAATAAAAGTGATGAATAACAAAAGAAAATAGGTTTGCTCGACAAAAAAAAACAAGAAATGTCAATGTAAAGAAGTGGAGCATGGAGGTTGTTAATTAAATGCAATTAACAATTAAGATAATTGTATGTTAGTTAAGGTCGAAAATAAATGCAATCAACTAAATTTAAATAAAGGTCTAAATTGTTATATTTATATGATAGATCTAAATTTCTAATAAATTTCATAAATGTCTTAAATGGGCATATATATTACATAAATGTGGGCACAAATTACATATATACCCATTCCTAATATTAAATTGATTATAAATAAAAAAAATAAAAGGAAAAAAACGTGGGTTACGATTTAGGATAGAAATCAACCACAATTCAAACATTCCTTCTTCGAACACCACTTTCCTTCTTCAAACACCATGGTATACTCCTTCCATTATAATCGCAGAAGCCACCATTTATACTGAGAAATTTGAGAGATTTCGACGGTAAAGAAGAAAATTTTCGATGACCGGCAAAGACAGTATTTCTGACAGAATTTGGATCTAAAATTTGAGTATATTTTGAAAAATATGAAGATTATATATACTTCATTAATTGGTAAACTAAATATTAGGGTATATTGAGTATATTTTAGATACTTCATTAATTGGTAAACTAAATATTAGAGTATATTGAGTATATTTTAGATATTTCATTCATTGGTGAACTAAATAGGCAACCAAAATAAAAATTTGGATGACTTACTATATAATTTTATATATGTGTTATTGTATATATGGAGTGACATATATGTGTAAGCAATACAATGGAATAAAAAGTTAACACGTACTAAGTAAAGTACGATGTAATTTAATGACGAATAATACAACGAATTGAAAAAGAAAACTAACTGAAAGTTTGATGAGAACGAAAGGACAAAATAAACTGAAGACCAAATAGGAAATGATGAATAACGATATTAAAGACACACAAATTTATGGAAAAAAGGAATGAAATTGAAGGATGAAGTAAACGGTGTGAAAAATATGAAGTCATTGCTAGAAGAAAAGACCAAAAAAATTGAAGAATGAAGTGGTTGCTGACATCGGATGGAAGCTTTCAGGATGTTAACATAGTGTATATAATATGTTATATAATTATAATTAATTATTATATTATTCCATATTAAAAAATATTTTGTTTTATACTTAATTTAAAAACTATTTCTAATTTATTTTCATAATAAAGTTACAAATAAGGAATTTATTAAAATCCTAATTATTATATTATTCCATATTAGAAAATATTTTGTAATATGCTTAGTTAAAAAAACTATTTATATTTTATTTTCATAATAAAATTACACATTTAAATAAAGAACTTATCAAAATTATAATAAATTAAATTTAACGTGAATAAGGAAATAATTTAAATTTAATTTCAAATATTATATATAATTAATAATGATGATAAGATTATAATTGTTCAAAAAAAATATTCAAATTCATATTTAATAAAATAAATTCTAGTTTAAAACATTTATGAGTTAATTTAGGTGTTTTTTCTAAATCTTTCTTTCAATAAAAAAATATTACATGATTAATGGTTCAAATATGTCAGTTTTACTATAATAATAGTATAATATATTTATAGGAAATAAATAGAATGAGTTTCGTATAAATGATTTATTTGTAATGAATGACGAGAGGTCAAACTCATCCTAAAAATTGGTTAATTAGTTAAATCTTATTAAAGTAAATAATTAAGAATTTAAGATACATTATTCTCAATTTTTCTCTGTATTAATATATGGGCTTAAATTACTTAAGCCCAAAAATATGTAAGTTTGGCCCAAAGGTCAATCAAGCCTAAAAAGTCTATGAACCAATTATCAAGTCCAAAATGACATAAAACTCACATTAGAACTTAAAATTTGTCAATGGTGATCTTCGAGGAAGAATCAATTTTAGAGGGATGGATGGGGAGGAGAATAGAGAATGGTGGAGAGAGAGAAAGAAAAAAGAAAAATCACATGATCTAAAATAAATATTATAAAAGTTGTCCCTTACTTAAAATTTATCTAATATGTCACACTATTTTTTTTAGTCAATGATCAAATAGAGGATTTTAAATTAAAATGAATTTGAAAATCATTTAGTTTAAGATTCTTTTTTTTTTTTAATTTTAGATGTTAAACGAATTTTTTTTCTTTTAACAATATAATTATGATAAATATTTGTAAGTTTACTTTTTACTAAGCTGATTTGTATTCATTGAATGACATACTAATCTCACAATTACTAATATAATTCTCTTTGAAATTACAAGGACATGCAAAAGAGTTAATATCACTTTCTTTTTTATTTCTTGTGGTAACAAAACAATAATTTTTCATTTTAGTAATTTGAAGTAGATTTGATTCTAAACTAAAAAAATTAAGAATTTGAAATCAATTTCATCATTTAAATCTTGGAATTTGAAATCAAATCATCTATGTTAAAAATATAATTCTAACGCTAAATGAAGCCCAAATAAACGATATTAATTTCAAATTTCAAAAATAAAATGCATTTTTCCCCTTATATTAACAATCAAGAGGTGGTTGTGGTTAAATTCTACACCCCTCTAACTTTAGTAGACACAAAAATAGTACATTAGTATGATACAAATATTGTAAAGGTGAATTATTTTTAATACAACAAGTAGGGTATTGTAAGCCCTCGTTCTATTTACATTTTATGTATATTAATATTTTATACGTTGTGAAAAACAAGTTTGAATCTAATTTTAATTCTTTAAGGATTAAGTTACTGAGAGAAGGAATTTTTTTAGAATCAATTTTATTTTTTGTGTTAGTTAAACAATTTTTACAAATGTTGAAAAAACAAATTAAAAAATGGCAAATTAAGGTGTAGTATTAAGTGAAGGGCATTATCATCATTTCTACTTCTTCCTATTCTTATTATTAGTATTATTTTAAAAGAAGAGAAAAGGATTCTTCTTCTTCCTCTCACCTTCTTCCCCCCCCCCCCCCCTCTAGAAAATTCTCAACACCAACCCGTCTCTTCCCACGTCGCCATATCTCTCTATCTCTCCACCGCCACATGCTGACGACCATTGTGAGTGAACGTCGATCGACCAAATGCAACACTGTCAGCCCAATCGGTCTTGAGTTCGAATTTAGAAAGCACTTATAGTGTTGTCAATTGAAGTTAAGGGTACTTTATTGTCTTGCTAAGTGAAGATAACTGAGAGACCTTAATCTCTCAGGCCAACTTGAAATGGAAAAAGTGTATAATCCCAGGGGATCGAGTCATTAATAGTGAGTGGTTTATTTTTAAATATTTTCATTATAAATTGATATTTGTTATTATTCCATGATTGTGAAAACTTCACGCATGATTGTGAAAACTTTATGAACTATGCGCTAGAAATGTTTTTAAATATGATTTTCGGTTTCTAAGAACTCTTATATTCTCTCAAGCATGGTTGAACCCAAATTTATTAATCACGATTTATATGGCAATTGGTTTAAAGAATACTCGATCTGTTATTAAACATGAATGTTTTAAATGGAAGGTTATTCTTAAAACACATATTGATTGCTAAGGATTAAAAATGATTTTATGAAATGTATTTCTAACCATGTTTGGCTTTTAAACATGAAATATATAATTTTCTGAATGTTGGTGATTTTCCTACGTCTACGTGAATGTGTTTCCATAGCACCACCTATGGTTATTAGGAGATTTCGAGGCTGAAAGAGGTTGTGACTGAAGATTCGAGAACTTGAGTCTAGGTGAGGATGTGGATGGAGGATTGTGATATGGCTTCAGGCCTAGCTTAACCCATGGTAGGTGACTATGTGTGCATATAAGAGCAGATATGGTGGTTGTTACTGTGGTAGGTGCTAAGTATGTGTGAGCTCCATTTGACCACGTATTTTCTTGTGGATATGGATCACGTGTGAGTTATTTTGAACCGTGTATTTAGTATTCTATCATGGTTGGATTGGATGGAGATTGTTATTATGGTAGGTGCTAAGTATGCATGAGCTCTATTTGGTCACGTGTTTTCTTATGGATATGGGTCATGTGTAAGCTATTCTGGATTGTGTATTTAGTATCCTACCATATCAGATTGGATGGAGGTTGCTATCATGGCAGGTACTAAATATGCGTGAGCTAGTTTTAGCCACATGATTCTTTGATCATGTGCAAACTATTCTTGGACGTATATTTAGGCTCCTTGCCATGGTTGGATTGAGTACATGTTTGTTGATTTGACTCGTGGTTGTAGTATTATGTAATGATGACATTTTAATTACTATTTCATTATCGATACATTTTTACACATTATTTTAGTATGTTTTATGAGTTTTTACTCCTAAGAAACTCGTCACTCATTGAGTTTTCAACTCACGTTTTAGGTGTTGGGGAG
>JBBPDI010000009.1:12067467-12085355 GCA_037974545.1 Cucumis variabilis | reverse complement strand
GCACCAACACTCCCACCCAAACATCCTTCAATTGATCCTCTTGAAAACCCTTCAAAGCCCTCCCCCCCAAAAAAAGGGGAAAAAGCGACCAAACCCACAAAGAATTTTCAACAAACTTTGCCTTTTATTTCTTTATTCCCCCATTCTTTTGGTATTTTAGAGGAATACCTATATGGCTTACACACAGAGAGAACAAAGGGAGAAAAGAGAGATTGCTCTTCTCCAACGAAGTTGTTCTTCTTTTCTGACTTTGAAGGAGTTTTAAAATATTCGAAACACTGTGCCCAGATACTCTGAGTTACAGATGAGGTAGTTTAAATCAATCCATTAATAATTTTCAAATAAGAAAAAGTCTAATTTCCATTATTTATTGGCACCCTTTTTACTTTTTTTTTTTTTTCTTTAAAAAATTTCAGGTTTGTACTCTTATTTTCTTCTCTTCTGTACTGTCATTTTTCTCTTTGGCGATTTTTTTTCTTTTTATCGTTTTTCTCTTCTTCTCCATTTTTTCTTCACATCGTCCTTTTCTCTTCTGCATTTTTTTCTAATATTTTTGTTGTCCTTCATTTATATTCTTTCCTTTCCATCTTCTTTTTCTCTTACAACTTTTTCTTATTTTTTTTCAAATTGTTATTTGGATTACCAAATATAAACGATCTAAAGAATTGTTTCTCAAATATAAACTATTGTAATTTGGATAGAGTCAAGTCTAAACAATCGTATAAGAAAGAATAGTCAAATCTAAATTATTGTTTTGTAAATATATTACGTGTGCGTTTCCTACGTATATTAGATGCACTCGATAACAATTAATTGTGAGACATTTTTTATATTTTTCGTCCTGAATCTGTAGATTTTTTTCGTTTTCAAAATTGTTTTGTAAATATTTTAGAGTTTTGTTCTATTTTCTAAAAGGACCCTTTGTAAATATTGGTTTGGGTAAACATAAAAATTTGATTTATGTAATCTGGATTTCTTTTTAACTTTGGTCCAATATTATTTTGAGTATTTAATACATTTTAAATTCTTTTAGGAAAAATACATTTTAAAATAAGTTTCATTTTTTTAACAAAACATTAGTTCTTTTGGCAGTTCAAATTATATTTTATGCTTTCAAATTGAGTTGGTTTATAAAATATGTGGAACGTACAGTTTGAATTTTGTTTTTCAAAAATGTTTTTTTTAAGATGATTTGATTCAAACAACATAAATTTTGAAAATAATATTTTCAGTTTAATAATATAATTTTCATAAAACAAGAAGGATCACGCCATCGTATAGTTTGGTTGATTGTGATATTGGAATGTGATTTGAGTTCAAGGAAGATTTGAACAGATTTTGGCTGCTCGTGGGACTGCGGAGAAGAAGATATTTTTTAAAATAGCAAAATATATTAAAATATTTAGAAATTGTAGCAAAATTTTGGATTCTATCAACGAGTCTTCTATCAATGATATTCATGGATATTACTATACCATATCAATGACTATCAGTGATAGAATTTGTTGTATGTTATAAATATTTTATAAAATTTGTTATTTTTTAATATTTTCCTTGTTAAAATATATTTTAAATAGTTCATTGTTGGGTTTATTATATATCTATCTTCATCGTTTTTATAAAATTATTTAAAGGAAAATTATAAAAAGAATAAAAAAATTGACAGAATATTCACCCTTCATAGAAAAATCAAGTGTAAAAACAAATTGTCTTTTAGTAGTTTTGTTCTATGAAGTGTAAATAGTTTGTCAAATTTCTCTATTTTTAAAAAAATCTTTTATTTTAAATTATAAAACAGATAAAATATCTACAAATATAACAAAGTATTACAATCTATCTCTAATAGACGAGATGGACTATTATACACGTCTATTTGTGTCATGATAGATACATATAGTAGTTTATCATAATTAATTATATATAGACTGTAATATTTTGTTATATTTATGAATATTTTTATTTATTTTATTATATTTTAAAATAATTTTTTTACGTGTATTTTACTTTATTACAATTATTATTTTCTAGTTCAACATAAGTAGAAAGGATTCCAATTTCAAACCTTTTCTTTTTAATTAGCTGTACACACTTTATGGTCGTTTTTTGATATTTTAGTTTCACTCGTGTGGGTAGAAATAGAATGCGACATGACCATTGCTTCTACAAAAGGATAAGTAATCGAGTTTGATGTTTTTTAGAAGTAAAATTACCGAACATTTCGCTTCTATAAAAAGACAGTAATGGACTTCTTCATTGAAGGTAGGTTGATGCTTTGTAGAAGAGAAAAAAATTACCAAACATTCACTTCTACAAAGAGATGATAATTAATTGACTTCTTTATTGGCGTAGGTTAATGGTTTTTAGAAACAAAATTTACCTAACTTTCGCTTCTACGAAAAGATAGTAATCGACTTCTTTATTGAAGTTGGTCGATGCTTTTTAGAAGAAGAAATTACCAAATTTTAGCTTCTAGAAAAAGGAAAAAAAAAAACGATAGTAATTGACTTTTTTTTATCAAGGTAGGCTGATGTCTTTAAGAAAAAAAATTATTTGACTTCCAAGAAGTTTATGCTTTTTTTTTTTTTAAATAAGGAAAATAACTAAGCATCACCTACCTCTTCTTAATTAATAAATTATGTAGTTGCAATAGGGTTGTTTCATGCCTTCTGTTAACCAGGCTTCTACCTTTCACACGTCTTCTTTTAGGGTTTCTCTTCTCCTAGTATGGGGTTTGGATTTTTTTGGGGACTAGTTCATGAACAAAGTGTTCTTGTTTTGTTATCGATTTAATTTAAATTAAATTACAAAAACTCATCTCTAAATTATGGTGGTAGTTGCAATTATATCGTCAAACTATCAAAACTAAAAATTGAGTCTTCAAACTAATCTATATACTTAATAATACTATAATGAACTGCATAGAATTTGAAAAAACAAAAATCACGTAGTAAATATATAAACCAACAAATACATATAATATAAGTATATCACAACACTGATACACAAAATTAAGATAAAGTAAAATCAAAACAAAATCAATGTAAAAGAATAAAACAAAATCATTTGGAATCAGATTCAACTCAAAATACACATCGAATAAAGTAAAAAAAAAATCACAAATGAAGTTAAATTACTCTGATCAACAACCATTATATTTCATATTACAATCATTATACAATCGATATTTTAAAATCAAGATTAAGATAGAAAGAATAAATAATTTTTCTAGTATAAGAATAATTAAATAATTAGGCCTTAAAAAGTGGGATAATAAATAAATAATTAATAGTGCATATATAGTTACTTTTTACATAACTAATAAAAGACACGTGCATGACACGTATAATGTACTGTAGCTTTAGATTATAGTAAACATTGCATGTATCTGTTTAGGTTGTGCTACATTTAAAAATATGAAATTCAAAATGTAATAGAATTAGATGTATATGGGAAGAAGTTGCAATAATTTGATTAAAATATAAGAATCTAAATGTAAGACTTGCATATATCAAAAAAGTATTTCTTTATAAACAATATTTTTTTTGTACAATTTGAAGGTTACTTATTGTCACCTATGGACTTGATCCAAACTTTTATTATCTTCATTAAAATTCCTCTAGATAGTACAGCAAAAAGTTGTCAATGAGAAAACACATTTTTAGAAAAGATATATTTTAACATTATGAATTGTTTATCTTTGTGCTTTGTTAATTGTCATTGTAAAGCATAAACAAATGGAGAATTATTTTCTCTTGAACTTGAATGGATATCCATGGTTATTTGGTGCCCTTAATGGTATTCATAGAAGAAAAACATGTTTTCATGCATGATCATCATTGTTATTTCAGCATGTATAATATTTTTGCTAAATGATCAACATACCAATCTTGTCCCATTACACAATCCATTGAATGAATATAAATTTCTCAATAACAATGTTGATAGAAAAAAAATCAAAGAAGTCTTTTATACCGTAGAAAAAAATGTTACAAAAACTTTTCAACTTTCAAGTCTTTAAATTTGTATTGTTAATTAGAATTAATAAGATATTTAATTTTTAATTAATTTCTAAAATGTAAACGAAAAACCATTTGCATTCCAACTTTTCACATCTTGCATACTTTAATTTCACTAAACTTAAGTATAATTAATTAAAAAACTAGTGGGTAAATGAAAAACCATTCCACTAAACTTAAGTATAATTAAAGGTAAATGAAAAATCATTCCACTAAATTTAAGTATAATTAATTTAAAATGTAGTGGGAGAGGGTGAGTCTTTTATAATTATTTATGTTACAAAAAAAATTAAAAGTGAATTTATCATAAAATCAAACAGTGATTTGGAACATAGAACTAAACTCAAAGATATAATGGAGATAAAAAAGTTTCTCCACATTGAGGCTTTTATATATACTATAGATTAAATAATATTTAGACTAAAAGAATAAGTGAAAATGTTATGAAAAATAACATAAGAAACAAGAAACAAGAAATAATTATCAAACAAGTTTATGTTTTTGTTTCATTTAAAAAAAAAAAAAGAAATGAGAATAGTTATCAAACATAGTCTTGTTTCTTGTTTTCAAAAAAGAAGAAACAAGGAACAAAAAACAGGAAATAGAAAACATGAACGTTGTCAAACAAACCCTAAGTAAATATGTGAAATGATATTTGGATAAATAATCTAATATGACATTTTTGTAAATAAGTTGATCTTTATCGACTCTAGGGCCAAGAAAACAGGAAATAATTTTCAAGGAACATTTTGGACAAGTAGTGTGAGTAATTATAGTCTTAGGTTGTTATAGTTGAGTTATAATAACACTACAACAAAAAGTATCTATTAGAATAGTTGTGTACATCCCAAAATTGAAGGGAGGGAAAAATATTGTCACAAAAGGTAAAATCCGTGTTTTTGGCTGAAAAATATAGAATTTTTTAGATTCCACTTTCCATGATAGTTATTTGTTGTCATGAAAGATACAAATTTGGCCACTCTCACCCATATAAATCAAAGGACAATCCCTCGCGAGCAGAAATTTATAATACACTCAAGATTAAGACTAAGTTACCTAGGCATCTTAGTGAAATAAAAACCTAACTAGTTAACAGAGTTACATCTACTGGTTACTAGTTTGCGGTCTGGTCTTATGCAAACTCATTGCATAGGATGCCCTCACTCACATGTCAACTACACGAACTCGTTGAATCATTGAGTTTGTATCAAATACAAAGTGAGTCGTATTCATAGTGTTACCAAGATAAGGTACCCAATTTTATCCCTACATTATAGACTCTTTAAGTTGATCTCGAACATTGATCTCTGTATGTCTCTACATACTGTTCAAGGCTCATTGAATAGCTTAGAATGTTAGTTTATTAAATTTGGGTTATTAAGACAAAACTAATAATATAATCAAGAACAATTATTACAATAATAACACTTTAATTATTACAATAATAACACTTTATTACTAACGGTCAATGAATTATATTTACAATCTACGAGTTTTAGGACATAAATTCCAACAGTTTGTCCTTTTGCTTTCATTTTTACTTGGTTGGGTAGAAAACACTTTGAGAGACAAGTTATCGCAAGGTAGTCACATTGATATTGAATTGTAACGACCCAACTTTGTATACTAAGCTGAGGTCATTACCTTAAAGATAAATAAAAATTTTGACAATTTCTTGGAAAGAGAAAAACTAAATTTCCATTAAAAATACCATGAACACATGCTACAACAGATTTTACAAATTTTAATGATAATAAAAACAAATAGATAAAAATATTTAAGCTCAAAACGCTGAAAACAAACAATGAAAAGCGAAAGCAAAACTGTGTCTCCATATGACATGTCATGAATCCTTCCTGTCTCATTCATTAGATCCTCTATCTTTACCTTTGTCTGAAATATTAAACATAGAAAAGGATGAGTATAAACGCATACTCAGTAAGGGACCCACTACTAGTCCCGACAGGTGTTTGTTAACTTTTCGTTAGGGTCCTGTAAGAAAGTACCCCAAAACCTATCATGCTCCCCAACACACGCTATGCAGTGATCCCGTAGGAACACATCTGAACTCTTGATGAACTCAAAGAAAATACCTTAAGAGAGTCGGATTATAAGTGACCCCGTCGGACCGTTCATTAAATATAACATGACAAGCTAGTAAGTCTCGTCGAACTCACATCAGTCATAAAAAAAAACATATCATGACAGGTTAGTGGTCATATCGAACTCACATCAATCATACCATAACATGACAGGCAGGTAAGTCCAGTCAAACTTATGTCAGTCATAAAAAGAAACATATCATGACAGGTTAGTGATCTCGTCAAATTCACATTAGTCATAACATAACATGACAGGCTAGTAAGTCCTGTCGAACTTACATCATTCATAAAAAGGTGGTGATCCCGAAGGACACCCATATAGGTACAACCCTAATTGACAAAGTTAACAGAACACTCATTTATAGCATGTAGCATATCATAAATATCATAACATGACATGAATATTAATCATAGGAAAGTCCTTATCATGTGATTAATATTTCATGCATCATAACATAACATTCATATCAATCATAATACATCGGTCATAACATATCAGTCAAAACATCTCAGTTATCCATATTAGTCACATTATGCATCTTAGTTACATCAGTGCATAATGAAAAATACATGTAAACTCTTAATTTTAAGTTCAAAAGTCTAGTAGTAGAATCTCTTACCTGAGATTAGCTAAAAATATCCCTTTGCTAACAATAAAAATTCTCCAATTAATCTAATCCTAATCATAAAAGAAAATTTCAATATCTTAATTAATAAAATTAACATTTAAATCTTCATACAAAAATTCTTCCAAATTAACTTATCCAAAATTGAGGTTAAAACCAATTCAACCTTGATGGAAAAAAATTCATCATTTAAATCTCCAAGATTCGCCAAAGGGACTTTCCAAAGGCATGTAGCCAAAATCAAATCCAAGATAAAGAACCTTTTCTTTTTCTCTCTTTTTAATCAACCCAAAACCAAAATAATAATAATATTTATCATTATTATTTTCTTTTCCTTTTCCATTTCCTTTTCCTTATAGGATATATATATATATTTATTTATTCTCATTATCTTTCCTTAATAAATTTCTTTAATGTACAAAATATTATGCATTTATAATCATAAATAATAATAATACTTCTTTATTATTATTATTATTCTCTCACCAAAATATATAATAAAAATATATACTTATTTAAACCATTATTCTCACGCTTAATTAAATTCATCATCTTTTTTCGTCTAATCAAATCAATCATCTCTCTCCTCATTAGTTATCTTATTTTTTTTAACTAAATAAAATTCATGTCTCTTTTCTCAATTAAATCTTTCATCAAATCAATTTTTTTAATTTATCTTTAAAAAATAGTTATCTTTTTCAAAAAATCAAATCTTCTATCTCTTCATTAAATTTCATTAAATCCAATCAACTTTATTCTTTTACCAAAATAATTATACTTTTACAACTAATTATATTTTTTCAAAATATAATTATTTTCTTTTTATTTCTAAACAAATATCATCTATCCAAATAATTAATTATCTTTACTATTTTTCATAATGATTATATATATATAAACAGTTATACATATAATTATCAAATCTCTAACAAAAAATTCAACCCTTCAATTTGATTAAATAACGTTCAAATTATTTAAATAAATTTCAATTTCCATAAAACCAAATAATTTCCACAACTTTACTTAAATCTCATAACATTAAATTAAATCAAATTATCAACAAACACCACAAATTCAAATCCTCTAATTAATTAAATATTCATCTAACAAATATCTAATTAATTTCAATGTCTTCAAAATCAAATAATCTTCAAAATAAACCTTAATAAATTAAATATTATTAAACAAAACTAAGATAATTATCTATAAAAATTTATCTTAATTTTTCGAGACGTTACAATCTTCCCTCCTTAAGATTCTTTCGTCATCTAAAGTTTTAATTCTTGAACAACTCATGATACTGGATCTCATGTCATAATTAATAACATTATCCATCGAATTCCAAAATCTTTAATTAAATAGACATACCCATATACATATATTTAATTACTCCAACACATTACACCAAATAAATTCCATAACTTCTAATTTTAAATAAATTTCTTAACTTCCAATATCAATTAATGTAACACCTATAATAAGTTCCTTAAAATTTTAGGATGTTATATGAATAATTGATCGCTCTTTAATAATTCTTAGAGTTTTAGATGCAACATTTAAGATATCGTGAACTTGATGTACTTGAAATTAGTTAAATTTGGTTTTAGGGTAAAAAAGTCATTAGTTAGTTGATTTTAAGTTGGATGTTGTGTGTATTCCCATTTAGTTTGACGCCTTTGACTTAAAACTTAAAAAATAGTAACAATGTATATGGATATCTAGCTCATCTTCCATATTTTGCTAATGCTTTACTAAATTAGTTCTTTGGTTTTCATATGGCTATCTTGCAATTGAAACTGTTTGGATACATCACTTCTGTTTTTCATGGGCTCTTCTCTTTGCAACTGGGGGAAGCTTCTTTGTTAGCATTTATTTAGTTATCTGTAGTTTTGATCTGCTAAAAGTTTAGGATGTTGGATTTAGATCACCACCTTTGTCTTTAGGCTTCATGATGTTATTATCGTTGTTTATATATATTTTCATGAATTGTATGATATTATTTCAATGTTTAAATATAATATTTCACATTAGTTTAGTTTATATATGTCGTGTTCTGTTTCTCGATGTGTCCCCGATGTGTCGTGTTCTATTTCTCTTTAAAATATGGTGTGTTACCTTGTTGTGTCATATTCGTCTTTTTCATCCTTTTGTACTTGATACTTTTTTAATACAAATACTATTTATGCTAATGCAAGCAAATTTTTTAGTCAGGTTTCAAGTGCTATGGTTCTTTTTTCTTGTAGAGCTCCATAGAGTTTGCATTTTTTTGGTTCCAAAACAAGTAGAATATTTAGCGGTTAGTACTTTTCGACAACTTAAATCTTCTTTATCCTTGTTAAATTCTTTTTGTAATTATTCTTCATGTGTTATTTTGTTTGTTTGGAGTCTCATTCTTTGGTGAGATTCCTTGTTGTAGGTTTGGCTTTTTGGATGCTCTTTCATTCTTTAACTTTGCTTGATTGTGTATTCTTTCCCTATGTAAAAGAAATACAATTGTTGAATGCTCGATTGCTTGGAGCAGAGTATGACTAATTCATACTATTTCCTTACAACTCTGAGTATTAAATTGTTACATTATTTGGTTCATTCAATTGTTCATTGTTTAGTATAAAGTATTTTAGATCCATTATGGCATGTGAAAGATTAGTATCACTCACTTACGAATTGTTGGTAGGAAGTTTTGTGGGATGACTAGGTGAATTGATTTAGGTGTACAAACTTTTTGTTTTTGTTTACTTGAGAATTGATTTGCTTTGGAAATGTTTTTTAGTCATCCTCTAAAATGAGATTTTTTTTTTACTAGGTTTGGAAGAATCCATTGGAGCAGTGGAGCTAACTTGGAGCAATTGATTGATATAAGACTTTTTGTATGGTTGGTAGCAAAATTTTGGTTCCAATGTACTTACTTTAGGCTTCTTGGTAGGTAAAGATGAATGTAAACGACCATTTACCAAGAAATGGTTATTAGTCAATCCTAGTATACGAATATTACAAAGTATCGTCATAACGTATATATATTAAAGTGTTGACTCTTTGTTTGCATATGGGTGTGATGTATTAGAACAACTTTGTGATTGAACTGGTTAGTGTAATGGTAGAATGGCAAGAAGAACAAAAATATGTTTTATTGTAAAAAAAAATATAGTAATTGAGGAATATACGACAGAAAAAAATGTCAAACTATACTAATTCGTGATATTTTATAATTGTCGTCAATATTGAAACAATGATATTTGATTTTATAAAAATTGTGTCACGATTGGCATATCCTTGACAGAGAAAAAATGTCATAATATACGAATTCGTGACATTTTGTAACTGTCACCAATATCGAAAAAATGAGATTTGATTTTATAAAAACTGTCATAATTGGCATATCCTCACTACAAGAAATATCAGTTACGATAGCATAAAAAATGCTATTGTTGATTTTTGATAGCGTTTTCGAAATGTTGTCATAGCCGATGTTATTTAAAGTCCATGACTTTTCATAGCGTTTTTACATCGCTGTAGAAAACGTTATAATATGTCTCTATTGATTGCACATATATGATGCTATAAATTGGATACCGTTTTTTATTGCATTGGAAAAATCGTTTTTTATTGAAAATTGGATACCATTTTTTATTCCGTTGGAAAAATCGTTATCAAAATGTTTCAATAGCTTTTTCAATAACATTGAAAAATGTTATAAAAGACATTTTATAACGTTTTTTATTGCGTTTGAAAATTGATATCAAAATGTTTCAATACCTATTTTATTAATATTGAAAAAGCGCTGCTAGAATGTTTCAATACCATTTTAATAACATGGGAAAAATGTTATAAAAGAATTTTTGTAGCATTTTTTATTGCGTTCGAAAAAGTGTTATCAAAACCATTCAAAGCATTCTCTGTCATGAGTAATATCAAAGTGTAAGCAAGTTTTGAAACTCAAAACTAGTTTTAAAAACTTGTTTTTGTTATCGAAATTTAATGAAGATTAAGAATTGAAAGGTTGGTTAGTTTTAAGAAATATGGATATATGAAAACAATGGGAACAAGAATGTCACACAACAAAATTTACTTTGAATAAGCTAAAACAACACTGCTTTATGCTAATGGCCAAAACCAGAAACTAAGAAACAATTCAACTCTATAAGTTTGGTATCCAAAATTTAGAAGCATACTGAGAAAATTGTACTGTTCAAGCAGTTCAAAGATCAAACAAAAATAAGACTGAGAAAACAAGGCAAAAATTCAAAGAGGAGAAAATTCTAATAGCCACCCTTGAGATCATTAACCACATTGTATGGAATGGGAGTCATAGTTTCCATTAAAGCATGAACCCTAGTTTGGGGCCTTCTGGGTTGCCTCTTGGTGTATATGACTACGCCTTTGGTCTTGGCTTCGGCCTTCAGCTCGTCATTCTTGACCTTCCTCAAACTAACAAAGTTTAATAAGAAAAACAGAGTAAAAAAACTAATTAAGATTCTATAAAATTCAAACACAATTTATTATCCTAAATCACAAGATTCACATACATTCTAAAAACTAGAACATATCTTAAAAAAGAATCCCGAACCTGCTTGTCGATCTCGATGTCAATGGCACGCTTTGTAACATTCCATACGTGAGTTGTGCGATCGTGGTAAAATTTATGAGACATATCCTTGTGGATGGCACCTTTCACCTTGATATCGACATAATTGCCAATTTTGTATGTCCTCACTCCAATGTATAGTCAAAGCAAAAAGTTGGCCTAAAAATTGTTTAAAATACACGTAAAAATATATTTTTGAGTGGCTTCCAAACACTTTAAAATAACTTACTTTCTAAATTTAACACTTGAAAAGTAATCCAAACATATCATTAGTCTAGAAAAACAAAACACCATAAAATATTTTAATAAAATTAGGCGCAGTTACAAATGTAACTATAATACCTAAAGTAACAGTAAATATTCAACTAAAACAAACCTACCAATTAGAGTCCATCAAGACATACAATATAAAACGTTTCTGCCAAACACGAGTCATTGCAACATAGAATAAACGTCATTCTTCCTGTTATTTTCATATGAGAATCAATATGACAGCAATGTAAGACATTCTAAAGAACAAAGGGCAACAATGTTATTTACATGGAAAAACATACCAAAATTGAGTTTTCATTTTCCATTATAATGGCCGTAGATTCCTGTAAGAGAGGAATCTCTGATTCATTGGCCTAAAAACATTAAAGTACTAAATGTATTGTCATCTCAAAAGTAAAAATGAAAAAGTATACAACTTACCAAAGAAACCAACAAAGCAAAACTAAATAGTAAACTACAACTAAAAAATGAAAATTCAATAATGTCCAATCACTATACTGCATTTATTTTCTTTGATATTTGTACACGTGTCACACACTTATACCCAATCACTTTACAAGAACTCAAAACAAGAACCTCTGTAAACATGGCAATGACATAGCAAGGTATTCAACAAACACCCTTTTATAACTTTCAATTTCCTTAATTATGAAGACAACGTCCCATTTCAAGCCTTTTGACTGCATATGGAAGTGAAGAAGGAACTTACCCATGAATTAGCACTAGTCATCATAATGTTACCTCATAAAAATTACTCAAAAGTATGACGACAAATTAACTCTTCAACTGGATCCTTAGAGATTTAACAGAGAAAATGTTGTTAGTGTTTTTTTTTTTTTTAGAACTTAAAAGTTTGCTGATATATAATATGATATGCTTACTATGGAGAGCCATAATTATTTAACACTACTGTACACATAATAACAACCAACCTCAATAATATAATCACAAACAACTCTATGTTATGTTCTATTTCTAAGTACGCAAGTATTCTCCACTAGCACGAACTTCTTTTACTCTCTTATCATACTTATCATCTTCTTCTACCTCCTCTTCTTCCAACTCTCCCTAAACTTTCTTCATGAACCTCAATAATATAATATCAGTATCCTCTGTAGATATAGAGGTGTCCCAAGAACCTAAGACCAAATCCAAAGAAAGAATCTTTCTTTGCTTCAATTAACAGCGAGGAAAAAAAATTCCAGACTGCATTTGGTGGAGACCAAGCTTCCTTAACAGTAATGAGCTTGTTGTCAATGAGAGCAAAGAAACGCAACTCCCACTAGTATAAAAGAATCCATACCCTGTCCAATTCGGATACCAGAAAAGGGTATTACCTCCACTAGAGATTTTCAAATTAGTACTGGAAATAATTAAGTTTTGAAGTTTGATATAATATTTCTTTTTTGATTTTCAAGTTTTTGGGGTATGAAAATATTCAATTGGCGTGATAAACTTACCCATTCCTCTAAATAATATTCGAGAAGATCTTTGGTTCCTAATGTTTGTGATAGAAGATCATTACTTGTCAGTGCTTTAACACCTTCGACCTTTTGATTGACCAACATTTCATCCTTTCAAAATGAAAATTGGAAGGAAAAAAAAAATTCATTAACCAAAGAATGGTACAAAATATCAATAATCAACCTCACTTACTATACAATCGACGACTTTTTGATTGCTTCAGTTAGGAATATTTTCATCCTTATCTATTCCAACATGCTCTTTAACATATTTAGAGGCAATACCATCCTTCCACAAACCATCTTTGTTTGTGATATATCTTCCACAAATCTCTCATTTATTTAACTGAAAAATGCCATGATTTCTTACATAACTTGCAGATTCACAACTTCAAGGATACATGGAGATCACAAAACTAGACAAAAAAAAAAATAGTGAAAACACAAGGTTTTGAAACAAGGAAACTTAAAAAAGCGCCACTCATGAATCCAAATGAACACATTAGTCAAGTAAAACAACTGTAGCATAAAAATTACATTTAGAAAAAAGGAAAGAGGGAAAAATTAGAAGTAAACAAGATCCCTAAAATCAAATCAAACACAAACAGAAGCTAATCAAACTGACAACACCCAGAGAAAGAGATGGGAAAAGAGAAAAAAAAAAAAGAAACAAGAGAGGGTCGAGTAAGATTACTAGTGAGATCCTCTGTCATTGATCACCACCACTTTCTCTAGCAACTAATATTATAAAACCCACAACTTCTTTCGGCTAAAACACCCCAGAAATCCCTCAAACATAATTTAAGATAGAGAAGAAACTCATGGGGCATAAATCAGCCTCAAATCTATCTTGCGGAATAGATTGAGGAATTGTCCTGGTGAACTCATCATCATCAATAGTCAGATAAGTCCCCAAAGCGATATGGGTAGCCATAGAAGATAGAATTTCTTGTATTATAGAATAAGCCTTTAATGAGAAGTCTCCCTTGCGGAATAAGTGTGAACTCTTCTTCATCCTAGGAGCGGGTATAAAGAAGCAAGAGGAAGACTGAAAGATTCCATCATCACTTTCACTAGGTTTGATGTCTGGATCTTGCAAACTTCTCTCATTCATCCTCCGTTGCTGACGATATGAGAGTGCATGGCATTGAATGAACAAAATCAAAGAGTGATTGTGGGAAAGAGATCGAGTTGAAGAGAGGATTGACTTGAGCGTGGGGCGTGAACGATTGAAAATGAAATCGAAGAGAGGCATTTGGAGCGTGAACGAAAATGAGGCATTTGGGGGGAAGTGTAATGTGGCAAAAACTCTAAAAAAAGAATTAAAATTTTGCCGCTTTTAATATTTTCCTTTTTCGCTTTTTTTCTCTTACTTTTTACAACGTGTTATTAAAAATGTTATGGTTTGATGTTATTAAAGGACATATTTGTTGTAGTTCCTTGACAAGAAAAAAATGTCATACTATACCAATTCATGACATTTTGTAACTGTCGTCAGTATGCAAAGGATGACAGTTATTTGTTGTCATAAAAATAAACAATGACATTTATTTGTTGCCATAACATATTGAATAATGACATATATTTTCTGTCATGGAAACACTAATTGTGATAGCTTTTTAAAACTGTCATCAATGGTCTTTCTACAATAGACAATTCTATGAATGTAAATAACTGTCACAAATTTTATTTACGACAGAAAATAACTGTCTTCATAGACCATTTTTCTTGTAGTAATTTGTATATGTTGTGTAGATTATTTTAATTTTAGTTATAATAATATGAATTCATAGTCTAATTTTTTACGATAGATGTATATTTTTCTTTTCCCAATCCTTTCATAAAAATTTCAAATATATTTTTATCTTAAATAAAAAAAATATTTAGCATATATCAAGTGTGTATCAAATGTTTATCAAGTGTATCGAGGGCCTACTAGTGAATCAAGTGTGTATCAGTGGTATATCAAAATGTATATATTGGGTATATCATGTAGGTTGGACTTGTTTTTTTTTTCCATTTTTTAAATTTATTTTGTCAAACGAGTCCATTTCAACAATATGAAGCTTTTCTAACAAATTTGATTAAATGTACAAATTATCCATTGTCAAAAGTCATAGATTTTAATTGAAATTTGTTATTTTTGGAGAAAAGCAATGTATTAAGGACGAAAAATTATGAGGGTCTTCTAGCTCCACGTCAAGGCAGAAAAAAACACACAAAACAACTCTACATATGCGAGTCATGAGAGGGAGATATAAAACAATGACAAAAATAGACTGCAAAACTAAGCAAGGTTAAACAACAGCCAAACTTAAATAGAACGGCAAAGCTGATGAGCCTTTGGTCAAAATTTGTGTCTGATGGCTTTTCTTTTTCTTTTTTTTTTTTTTTTTTCACTTTTAAGTGGTAGGAGTTATGTCATGACAATGTCAATGTTATGGGGTCTACCTCTTTTTAATTATAGTAATGCGTCTGTCTTGCAAAAGAAATAGAAGGGAAAAGAATTCTTCATTTAATCTGTGCATGACCAACAATAATGTCCACAATAAGCGTTAGAAAGAATGTTTGTAGGTTCTTATCAGTGGATTAACTTGATTTTCTTTAGACACTGGGTTAATTCATTTTAATATTTTAGTTTTAGAGGTGGTAACAGATAAATGAAGTATTAACGTATATAGTATAATGCAAATAAATTTACAAAAACATTTACAAATATATGTCTAAAATATTAATTAAGTTTAAGCACTAAAAGTGAAATTTCTATAAAATTTTAAAACTAAACGGTTTAATTTGTAAATAGTTAAGAATAAGAATGAGTTTAGAATTTAGGGTTCAGGGTTTATTATTATTATTTAATTTCTAAAATATTATTATTGTTATTTATTTTAGAGTTTAGTAACGGTCATGCTCAAGACTTAGATTAGAATTGGAATTTTAGTTTCAGCCTTTGATGGTTTTGAATGAAATGGAGAGGGAATTTTGTATCTCCACCTTAGTATATGTTAAATTTTATTCCACTATGTTGTTTTAAAAAAGTTTCAAAATTATTTCCTTCTGAAAACGTACGTAATAAGCACATAATTTGATTTTTTAAATTAATTTTGTTTTAGAAAAATGAAGTGAAAGCGTAAAGGTAGAAGGTGGAGTGCAAAAGCAGGCTAGGGGTCGGTGACACGAGGATGTCTTGCTTTCCTTTCATATTATACAGATTTTTAAAGTAATCCTTCAAATTTCTTTTTAGCTTAAATCGCGAGTTAAGCTAAGACTATAGCTTAGTTAATATCAACCTTAAATCTCAAAGTTCCATCACATAACCCACATGTTCTAAAAAAGAAATTTAAGTTTAAATTTTGAAATTTTGAGTTTGTTTCATCTTACACTCTTCTTAACATTGTTCGATTTTAATTTTTTGTTCAAATAATTATCTTTAAACTTTAATAGAATATTTTGAGATTAAAAAAACATTCTTAACATTCTTCAATTTTAAATTTTGTTCAAATAATTATCTTTAAACTTTAATAGAATATTTGAGATTAAAAAAAATAGTGTTATCTAGTCTTCTGAGTTGTTCAATCATCAATTCATATTGTGAGACATTGATAAGTCATAATTCTTTTTTAATAGGGATAGATGAAAATATAGTTTTTTTTTTTAGAATACATAGAAAACAAACAAAACTAAGCAACATAACAATCAACAATAAAAAAAAGTGTGGACCCTTAGGGAATGGTCTCTAAGGAAAATGGATGATATTTTAGACTTACGTGAGTGAGACACAAGCTCATGAACGGTAATATCGTAGTTATCCTTAGCAATAGAGTTTGGTTATGTTTATAATTTTTTAAAAATGTTATTATGTACCGTATTATAATTCCTAGCAAACCACTTGTATCACCGATCTTTCCGTGGATATATATATTAAATATCAGAAATTTAAATGGTTGAAATAATTAAGGTTTAAATTTGAACTGCATGATAATTAATGTTTGATTATAGTAAATAATTATTTAGTTAAATGGAAGAGCCAACGGAGTTTAACATTTATTAATTGTTATGTTAATTAGTCATTTAATGAAGGAAAAATTTTAAAAAGAGTAGATTTTACAAAATATTTACAATTTGATATACTAGAGTGATAGAATCCAAAATTTTGCTATAGTTTGTAAATATTTTAATTGATTTTTTTTTTATTTTTAAGAATGTCCCTTTAATTAATAAAATAAAAAACAAATACTTATAATTAAATATAATTAAATTAATTGCTAAAAATAATTTAGTTAATTAAAATATTGATAATTAGCCACAATAATTTATATTAAATAGTTAAAGATAAGATAAATTATTAAATTTCAAAGATATTAGATAAAAAATTTCTAAGTCTAAATAATTAAAATTAATAATACTAAACACTTGATATTAATTTATTAATTAATTAAGCCATATTTTTCTTGTTCATCTCACCTACTTAAAAATCTCCGACGTTTTTATGTTAAATGAATTTTGAAGTTTTCGATAATAATATACTAAATTTTAAAAAGGTGATATTTCGTAAAACTAACAAGAATATTAAATATTTGTATGAAATCTTATATTACACACGAGGAGTAAAGTTTTGCTCCATTAATGTAATTTATTAGGGAGCCACACACTCTCAAGAAAAGAAAAAAAAACAAATACAAAAACAAAAAGTCATAGTTTGATCGTTTTTATGTAACAATTAAACTTACTATTACTTGTACAATAAACATATATATACACATTTATCCCCACTTTGTAAAAGAATATTTTAAAATGCTAAATTAGATTTTGAAGATTAAAAACTT
>JBBPDI010000009.1:12055710-12067367 GCA_037974545.1 Cucumis variabilis | reverse complement strand
CATGTTGTGACTGACTGGATATGTATACATACACATATGGATGATGTATGACTGAAACTCGTTGATGTTTCTTATAGGGGTAAGGATGAAATGGCAGATTTTTGGTTTAGATTGTATGTATGATATATTGTTATGGTTGTGTTCTTTTGTACTGAGGAGACGGTACGGTTTTGCTCTTGTAGACTGAGAGAAATATTATGTTTTCTTAGTTGTTGACCGATGTACTGATATGTTTCTGATTGGCTTTGAGGCTAAATTAGAGTAAGATGACTGTTAGAGGTTAAGTGAAGAGTTTATGTGATGAGGACATTTGACTGTATTGTGAATGACTGTTAAAGACATTAGAATGGATTGAGGGGAAAAATTATTAGTTTTCCTATTGAGTAGTTACTTGCAGGTGTCCAACGGGATCACCACATTTTTAATTATATCCTGCAGGATTATTTGACTGATATGTGTTTCTGCAGAACACTAGACTGATTTATGCGACCTTCGAAGAGTTAGACTGATTATGTGTATCCTACGAGATCACAAGACTGTGACTGTGCAGGGTACTCCATTAAGAAGCTAATAATTTATTTTTCCCTAACAGGACCAGTAGTAGGTCTCGTACTGAGTATGTTTATACTCACTCTTTTATGTTTAAATTTTTTTAGGCAAAGATAACTGAGGAGGCAGATCGGCGAGAGGCAAGAAAGTGGCGTGATGGTCATAGGGAATGTTGTCAACTGCTTCCGCTTATGTTTTATTTTTCTTATTTCGCTTTGGTACTTGTGACTGTTTAGAAAATTTTGAACTTTAACTGAGTTCATGATTTGATGTTTTGCAAACTTTACTTTTAAAATTTGTTATTTAAAACAGGGCCCGAATTGATTTTTTTTTCCTCTTGGAGGTTTAATTTTAATTTAATTGTGTTTTGTGTAAACTAAGATCACTGTTTTGAATTAATAACTTCGACTTAGTTGAAAAAGTTGGTTCTTTACAGTTGGTATCAGAGCGGAACCTCTCCCAGTAAGATGTGGTTCGGGGACGAACCAAGCTGAAGCTAGTGGACATGTAACGCCTGAGATTAGGAGGGAGACATGAATGAACCAATACCACATCTGAATGAGAGGGATCCCGAGAAAATGAAAGTAATGTTAAGAAAGATTTAAAACAATTAAAAGTTAATACCTATACTAACAAGGTGCATCTTCCTTTTCTGTGTCTCAATCATAGGAATTTCAAAATTAAGTGTGCTTAACTTGGAGTAATTCTATGTTAGGTGACCTCCTGGAAATTTTTCTTTTTTTTTCAAAACAATCAACTCGTGTTGGTTTGTGAAGATAACTTTCACTTACCAAAAAATATGCAACCAAAATAATAATAATATTTTTATCATTATTATTTTCTTTTCCTTTTCCTTATAGAATATATTATTCATTTATAACCATAAATAATAATAATACTTCTTTATTATTATTATTATTCGCTCACCAAAATATATAATAAAAATATATACTTATTTAAACCATTATTCTCACGCTTAATTAAATTCATCATCTTTTCTCGTCTAATCAAATCAACCATCTCTCTCCTCATTAGTTATCTTATTTTTTTAACTAAATAAAATCCATGTCTCTTTCCTCAATTAAATCTTTCATCAAATCAACTTTATTCTTTTACCAAAATAATTATACTTTTACAAATAATTATATTTTTTCAAAATGTAATTATTTTCTTTTTATTTCTAAACAAATATCTTTTATCCAAATAATTAATTATCTTTCATATAATTAATTTTTCATAAATAAAATTATCTTTACTATTTTTTATAATAATTATATATATATATATATAACCAGTTATACATATAATTATCAAATCTCTAACAAAAATTTTCACCCTTCAATTTTATTAAATAACATTCAAATTATTTAAATAAATTTCAATTTCCATAAAACCAAATAATTTTCACAACTTTACTTAAATCTCATAACATAAAATTAAATCAAATTATCAACAAACACCACAAATTCAAATCCTCTACTTAATTAAATATTCATCTAACAAATATCTAATTAATTTCAATGTCTAAAAAATCAAATAATCTTCAAAATAAACCTTAATAAATTAAACATAATTAAACAAAACTAAGATAATTATCTATAAAAATTTATCTTAATTTTTCGAGGCATTACAATCTTCCCTCCTTAAGAATCTTTCGTCTTCGAAAGTTTTAATTCTCGAACAACTCATGATACTGAATCTCGTCATAATTAATAACATTATCCATCGAATTCCAAAATCTTTAATTAAATATACATACCCATGTACATATATTTAATTACTCCAACACATTACACCAAATAAATTCCATAATTTCTAATTTTAAATAAATTTTTTAACTTCCAATATCAATTATTGTAACACCTATAATAAGTTCCTTAAAATTTTGGGATGTTATATGAATAATGATCGCTCTTTGATAATTGTTGGAGTTGTAGATGCAACATTTAAGATACCGTGAACTTGATGTACGTGAAATTAGTTAAATTTGTTTTTAGGGTACAAAAAACCATTAGTTAGTTGATTTTAAGTTGGATGTTGTGTATATTCCAATTCAGTTTGACGCCTCTGACTTAAAACTTAAAAAGTGGTAACAATGTAGATGGATATCTAGCTCATCTTCCATATTTTGCTGATGCTTTACTAAATTAGTTCTTTGGTTTTCCTATGGCTATCTTGCAATTGAAACTGTTTGGATACATCACTTCTGTTTTTCATGGGCACTTCTCATTGCAACTGGGAAGTTTCTTTGTTAGCATTTATTTAGTTATCTGTAGTTTTGATCTGCTAAAAGTTTAGGATGTTGGATTTAGATCACCACCTTTGTCTTTAGGCTTCATGATGTTATTATCTTTGTTTATATATATTTTTCATGAATTGTATGATATTATTTCTATGTTTAAATATAATATTTCACATTAGTTTAGTTTATATATGTGAACAATAACGTGTCCTCAATGTGTCGTGTTCTATTTCTCTTTAAAATATGTTGTGTTACCGTGTTGTGTCATATTCGTTTTTTTTCATCATTTTGTACTTGATACTTTTTTAATACAATTAATATTTATGTTAATGCAAGCAAATTTTTTAGTCAGGTTTCAAGTGCTATGGTTCTTTTTCTTGCAAAGCTCCATAGAGTTTGCATTATTCGGTTCCAAAGCAAATAGAATATTTAGCGGTTAGTACTCGACAACTTAAATCGTCTTTATCCTTGTCAAATTCTTTTTGTAATTATTCTTCATGTCTTATTTTGTTTGTTTGGAGTCTCATTCTTTGGTGAGATTCCTTGTTGTGGTTTTGGCTTTTTGGATGCTATTTCATTCTTTAACTTTGCTTGATTGTATTCTTTTCCCATTTAAAAGAAATACAATTGTTGAATGCTCGATTGTTTGGAGCAGAGTATGACCAACTCATACTATTTCCTTACAACTCTGAGTATTAAATTGTTACATTATTTGGTTCATTTACTTGTTCATTGTTTGGTAGAAAGTATTTTAGATCCATTATGGCATGTGAAAGATTAGTATCACTCACTTATGGATTGATTGGTAGGAAGTTTTGTGGGATGACTAGGTGAATTGATTTAGGTGTACAAGCTTTTTGTTTTTGTTTACTTGAGAATTGATTTCCTTTGGAAATATTTTTTAGTCATACTCTAAAATGAGATTTTTTTTCTTACTAGGTTTGGAAGAATCCATTGGAGCAGTGAAGCGAACTTGAAGCAATTGATTGATATAAGACTTTTTGTATGGTTGGTAGCAAAATTTTGATTCCAATGTACTTACTTTAGGCTTATTGGTAGCTAAAGATGAATGTAAACGACCATTTACCAAGAAATGGTTATTAGTCAATCCTAGTATACGAATATTACAAAGTATCATAATGTATATATATTAAAGTGTTGAATCTTTGTTTACATATGAGTGTGATGTATTAGAATAACTTTGTGATTGAACTGGTTAGTGTAATGGCAGAGCGACAAGAAGAAAAAAAAATTTTATTGTAAAAAAATGTAGTAATTGAGGAATATACGACAGAAAAAGAAGTCAAATTATACTAATTCGTGACATTTTATAACTGTCGTCAATATTGAAACAATGACATTTGATTTTATAAAAAATGTGTCACGATTGGCATATCCTTAACAGGGAAAAAATGTCATAATATACGAATTTGTGACATTTTGTAACTGTCGCCAATATCGAAACAATGAGATTTGATTTTATAAAAACTGTCATAATTGGCATATCCTCACTACAAGAAATATCAGTTACGATAGCATAAAAAAATGCTATTGTTGATTTTCAATAGCATTTTCGAAATGCTGTCATAGCCGATGTTATTTAAAGTCCATGACTTTCCATAGCGTTTTTACAACGTTGTAGAAGACGTTATAATATGTTTATATTGATAGCACATATATGATGCTATAAATACTTTTTATAACGTAAACAAAAACTCTATTGAAAATTGGATACCGTTTTTTATTGCGTTGGAAAATTTGTTATCAAAATGTTTCAATAGCTTTTTCAATAACATTGAAAAATGTTATAAAAGATATTTTATAGCGTTTTTTATTGCGTTCGAAAAGTGATATCAAAATGTTTCAATAGCTATTTATTAACATTGAAAAAGCGTTACCAGAATGTTTCAATATCATTTTAATAACATTGGAAAAATGTTATAAAAGAATTTTTGTAGCATTTTTTATTGCGTTCGAAAAAGTGTTATCAAAACCATTCAAAGTATTTTCTGTCACGAGTAATATCAAAGTGTAAACAAGTTTTGAAACTCAAAACTAGTTTTAAAAACTCGTTTTTGTTATCGAAATTTGATGAAGATTAAGAATTGAAAGGTTATTAGCTTTAAGAAATATGGATATATGAAAACAATGGAAACATGAACGTCACACAACAAAATTTACTTTGAATAAGCTAAAACAACACTGCTTTATGCTAATGGCCAAAACCAGAAACTAAGAAACAATTCAACTCTATAAGTTTGGTATCCAAAATTTAAAAGCATACTGAGAAAATTGTACTATTTAAGCAGTTCAAAGATCAAACAAAAATAAGACTGACAAAACAAGGCAAAAGTTCAAAGAGGAGAAAATTCTAATAGTCACCCTTGAGATCATTAACAACATTGTATGGAGTGGGAGTCACAGCCTCCATTAAAGCACCTTCAACCATGAACCCTTTGGGGCCTTTCGGTTGCCTCTTTGTGTAGATGACTGCGCCTTTGGCCTTGGCTTCGGCCTTCAGCTCGTCATTCTTGACCTTCCTCAAGCGAAATTCCTTGGTGCATCAAGAAGGTTGCACGTGCTCGACTCTGACATGAATTCTCTTCTTAATAATTCTGTTCCTGACCTGCAAAATCTATTCTAAACATCACAAGTTTAATAAGAAAAAGAGTCCAAATCATAATGAAACTTTCTCTCAACAGATTCCAAAATCCATCAAACTAACAAAGTTTAATAAGAAAAACAGAGTAAAAAAACTAATTAAGATTCTATATAAATCAAACACAATTTATTACCCTAAATCACAAGATTCACATACATTCTAAAACTAGAACATATCTTAAAAAAGAATCCCAAACCTGCTTGTCGATCTCGATGTCGATGGCATGCTTTGTAACATTCCATACGTGAGTTGTGCGACCGTGGTAAAATTTATGAGACATACCCTTGTGGACGGCACCTTTCACCTTGATATCGACATAATCACCCATTTTGTATGTCCTCACTCAAGTGTGTAGTCAAAGCACAAAGTTGGCCTAAAAATTGTTTAAAATACACGTAAAAATATATTTTTGAGTGACTTCCAAACACTTTAAATAACTTACTTTCTAAATTTAACACTTGAAAATATAATCCAAACACATCATTAGTCTAGAAAAATAAAACACCATAAAATATTTTAATAAAATTAGGCGCAGTTACAAATGTAACTATAATACCTAAAGTAACAGTAAATATTCAACTGAAACAAACCTGCCAATCAGAGTCCATCAAGACATACAATATAAAACGTTTCTACCGAACACGAGTCATTGCAACATAGAATAAACATCGTTCTTTCTGTTATTTTCATATGAGAATCAATATGACACAAATGAAAGACATTTTAAAGAACAAAGGGCAACAATGTTATTTACATGGAAAAATGTACCTAAAATGAGTTTTCATTTTTCATTGTAATGGCCGTAGATTCATGTAAGAGAGGAATCTCTGATTCATTGGCCTAGAAACATTAAAGTACTAAATGTATTGTCATCTCAAAAGTAAAAATGAAAAAGTATAAAAATTACCAAAGAAATCAACCAACCAAAACTAAATAGTAAACTATAATTAAAAAATGAAAATTCAATAATATTGTCCAATCACTACACTGCATTTCTTTTCTTTGATATTTGTACATGTGTCACACACTCATACCCAATCACTTTACAAGAAATCAAAACAAGAACCTCTATAAACATGACAATGATATATTAAGGTATTCAACAGACACCCTTTTATAACTTTCAATTACCTTAATTATGAAGACAACGTCCCACTTCAAGCCTTTTGACTGCATATGGAAGTGAAGAAGGAACTTACCCATGAACTAGCACTAGTCATCATAATGTTACCTCATAAAAATTACTCAAAAGTAAGACGATAAATTTAACTCTTCAGCAAATGGATCCTTAGAGATTTAACAGAGAAAATGATGTTAGTGTTTTTTTTTAGAACTTAAAAGTCTGCTGATATTAATATGATATGCTTACTGTGGAGAGCCATAATTATTTAACACTACTGTACACATAACAACAATCAACCTCAATAATATAATCACATACAACTCTATGTTATGTTCTATTTCTAAGTACGCAAGTATATCCTCCACTAGCATGAACTTCTTTTACTCTTTTATCATACTCATCATCTTCTTCTTCTACCTCCTCTTCTTCCAACTCTCCCTAAACTTTCTTCATGAACCTCAATAATATAATATCAGTATCCTTTGTAGATATGGGGGTGTCCCAAGAACCTAAAACCAAATCCAAAGAAAGAATTTTTCTTTCCTTCAATTAACAGCGAGGAAAAAATTCCAGACTGCATTTGGTGGAGACCAAGCTTCCTTAACAGTAATGAACTTGTTGTCAATGAGAGCAAAGAAATGTAGCTCCCACTAGCATAAAAGAACCCATACCCTGTCCAATTCTGATACCAGAAAAGGGTGTTACCTCCCCTAGAGATTTTCAAATTAGTACTGGAAAGAATTAAGTTCTGGAGTTTGATATAATATTTCTTTTTGGATTTTCAAGTTTTTGGGGTATGAAAATATTCAATTGGCATGATAAACTTACTCATTCCTCTAAATAATCTTCGAGAGGATCTTTAGTTCCTAATGTTTGTGATAGAAGATCATCACTTGTCAGTGCTTTAACACCTTCCATCTTTTGATTGACCAACATTTCATCCTTTCAAAATGAAAATTGGAAGAAAAAAAACAAATTTTCATTAACCAAAGAATGGTAAAAAATATTAATAATCAACCTCATTATGCAATCGACGACTTTTTGAGTGCTTCAGTTAGGAATATTTTCATCCTTATCCATTCCAGCATGCTCTTTAACATATTTAGAGGCAATACCATCCTTCCACAAACCATCTTTGTTTGTGATATATCTTCCACAAATCCCTCATTCATTCAGCTAAAAAATGCCATGATTTCTTACATAACTTGCAGATTCACAACTTCAAGGATACATGAAAATCACAAAACTAGACAAAAAAAAATAGTGAAAACATAAGGTTTTGAAACAAGAAAACCAAAAAAAAGCGCCACTCATGAGTCCAAATGAACACATTAGTCAAGTAAAATAACTGTAGCATAAAAATTACGTTTAGAAAAAAGGAAAGAGGGAAAAATTAAAAGTAAACAAGATCCTTAAAATCAAATCAAACACAAACAGAAGCCAATCAAACCGACAACACCCAGAGAGAGATAGGGAAAGAGAAATAAAATACAAGAGAGGGTCGAAGTAAGATTGCGTTTGATGTTTGGATCTTGCAAACTTCTCTCATTCATCCTCCGTTGCTAACGATATGAGAGTGAATGGGCATGAATGAACAAAATCAAAGAGTGATTGTGGGGGAGAGATCGAGTTGAAGAGAGGATTGACTTGAGCGTGGGGCATGAATGATTGAAAATGAAATCGAAGAGAGGCATTTGGAGCGTGAACAAAAATGAGGCATTTGGGGGGAAGTGTAACATGGCAAAAACTCTAAAAAAAGAACTAATTTTGTCGCTTTTAATATTTTCCTTTTTCACCTTTTTTTCCCTTACTTTTTACAACGTGTTATTAAAAATGTTATGGTTTGATGTTACTAAAAGGCATATTTGTTATAGTGCCTTGACAGGAAAAAAAATGTCATATTATACGAATTTGTGATATTTTGTAACTGTCATCAGTATGCAAAGGATGACAGTTATTTGTTGTCATAAAAATAAACAATGACAGTTATTTGTTGTCATAAAATATTAAATAACGACATTTATTTTTTGTCATGGAAAAACTAATTGTGATAGTTTTTTAAAACTGTCATTGATGGTCTTTCTACAACAAGCAATTCTATGACTGTAAATAACTGTCACGAATTTTATTTACGACAGAAAATAACTGTCTTCATAGACCATTTTTCTTGTAGTAATTTGTGCATGTAGTGTAGATTATTTTAATTTTAGTTATAATAATATAAATTCATAGTCTATATTTTTTACTATAGATGTATATTTTTATTTTCCCAATCCTTTCACAAAATTTTCAAATATATTTTTATCATAAATAAAAAAAATATTTAGTATATCAAATGTGTATCAAATGTATATCAAGTGTATCGAGGACCTACTAGTGAATCAAGTGTCTATCAATGGTATATCAAGTGTATATATTGGGTATAGTTGGACTTGTTTTTTTTTCTTTCATTTTTTCAATTTATTTTGTCAAACGAGTCCATTTCAACAATATGATGCTTTTCTAACAAATTTGATTAAATGTACAAATTATCCATTGTCAAAAGTCATAGATTTTAGTTGAAATTTTTTATTTCTGGAGAAAAGCAATGTATTAAGGACGAAAAAATATGAGGGTCTTCTAGCTCCACGTCAATACAGAAAAAAACACACAAAACAACTCTTCATATGCGAGTCATGAGAGGGAGATATAAAACAATGACAAAAATAGACTGCAAAACTACGCAAGGTTAAACAACAGCCAAACTTAAATAGAACGGCAAAACTGCTGAGCCTTTGGTCAAAATTTGTGTCTGATGGCTTTTCTTTTCTTTTCTTTTCTTTTTTTTCTTTTCACTTTTAAGTGGTAGGAGTTTATGTCATGACAATGCCAATGTTATGGGGTCTACCTCTTTTTAATTATAGTAATGCATCTGTCTTACAAAAGAAACAAAAGGGAAAAAAAATTCTTCATTTAATCTGTGCATGACCAACAACAATGTCCACAATAAGCGTTAGAAAGAATGTTTGTAGGTTCTTATCAGTGGATTAACTTGATTTTCTTTAGACACTGGGTTAATTCATTTTAATATTTTAGTTTTAGAGGTGGTTACAGATAAATGAAGTATTAACGTATATAGTATAATGCAAATAAATTTTCAAAAACATTTGCAAATATATGTCTAAAATATTAATTAAGTTTAAGCACTAAAAGTGAAATTTCTAAATTTTAAAACTAAAACGGTTTAATTTGTAAATAGCTAAGAATAAGAATGAGTTTAGGATTTAGGGTTTAGGGTTTATTATTATTATTTAATTTCTAAAATATTATTATTGTTATTTATTTTAGAGCTTAGTAACGGCTCATGCTCAAGACAGATTAGAATTAGAATTTTAGTTTCAACCTTTGATGGTTTTGAAAGTAATGGAGAGGCAATTTTGTATCTCCACCTTAGTATATGTATATGTTAAATATTATTCAACTGTGTTGTTTTTAAAAAGTTTCAAAACTATTTCCGTTTGAAAACGTAATAAGCACATAATTTGATTTTTTAAATTAGTTTTGTTTTAGAAAAATGAAATGAAAGCGTAAAGGTAGAAGGTGGAGTGCAAAAGCAGGCTAGCGGTCGGATGACATGAGGATGTCTTGCTTTCCTTTCATATTATACAGATTTTTAAATTAATCCTTCAAATTTCTTTTTAGCTTAAATCGCAAGTTAAGCTAAGACTATAGCTTAGTTAATATCAACCTTAAATCTCAAAATTCCATCACATAACCTACATGTTCTAAAAAAGAAATTTAAGTTTAAAGTTTGAAATTTTGAGTTTGTTTCATTTTACACTCTTCTAACATTCTTCGATTTTAAATTTTGTTCAAATAGTTCTCTTTAAACTTTAATAGAATTTTGAGATTAAAAAAAATAGTGTTGTCTAGTTTTCTAAATTGTTCAATTATCGACTCATATTGTGAGACATTGATAAGTCATGGAAATTGATTCTTTTTCTTTTTTTTTTAAATAGGGATGGATGCAAATATAGTTTTTTTTTAGAATACATAGAAAACAAACAAAACTAAGCAACATAACAATCAACAACAAAAAAAAAAAAGTGTGGACATAGAGAATGGTCTCTAAGGAAACTAGATGATATTTTAGTCTTACGTGAGTGAGACACAAGCTCATGAGCTATAATATCGTAGTTATCCTTAGCAATAGAGTTTGGTTATGTTTACAATTTTTTAAAAATGTTGTTATATATTGTGTTATTATTGTTAACGAACCACTTGTATCACCGATCCTTCCGTAGATATATATATTAAATATCAGAAATTTAAATGATTGAAATAATTAAGGTTTAAATTTGAACGTGCATGATAATTAATATTTAATTATAGTAAATAATTATTTAGTTAAATGGAAGAGCCAACAGAGTTTAGCATTAATTAATTGTTATGTTAATTAGTCATTTAATTAATAAAATAAAAAACAAATACTTTTAATTAAATATAATTAAATTAATTACTAAAAATAATTTAATTAATTAAAATATTGATAATTAGCCACAATAATTTATATTAAATAGTTAAAGATAACAAATTATTAAATTTCAAAGATATTAGATAAAAAATTTCAAGTCTAACTAATTAAAATTAATGATACTAAACACTTGATATTAATTTATTAATTAATTAAGCTATATTTTTATTGTTCATCTCACTTATCTAAAATTTTTTGACGTTTTTTAAGATATTAAAAAATTTATGTTAGATGAATTTTGAAGTTTTCGATAATAATATACTAAATTTTAAAAAGGTGAAATTTCATACAAGAAACAAGAATATTAAATATTTGTATGAAATCTCATATTACACCCGAGGAGTAAAGTTTTACTCCATTAATGTAATTTATCAGGGAGCCACACACTCCTCCAGAAAAGAAAAGAAAAAAAACAAAACAAAAACAAAAAGTCATAGTCTATGTTTATTGTTTTTATGTAACAATTAAACTTACTATTACTTGTACAATAAATATATATACACATTTATCCCCACTTTGTAAAAGAATATTTTAAAATGCTAAATTAGATTTTGAAGATTAAAAACTT
>JBBPDI010000009.1:12040603-12055610 GCA_037974545.1 Cucumis variabilis | reverse complement strand
TTATCTAGTATTATTTTTTATTAATAACCTTAAATCAAATAAACTTACATCCTAGGTTGTATTATGAGTTTTCAACAGTAGAAATACAAGTTGTATATTGTTCCTCTTTATTCAAGATAAGTGGAGAAAACTAGTAGGAAATACATCAAATACACTTGGAGTTATGTTATTTTCTAACTATGTGTTCACATGTCTAAAATGCGTTAACTCCTGGATATTATGGCCTCTTGGTATTTTTCATTGCAGAATTTTACTAAAAAGATGAACGTGTAGGCCAAAGACAATATGAAGAATTTTCAACGCATAGTTAGAAAGGATATTATGAAGAAATGCTAAAGAAGAAAACCACTTGAAGCACAACAAGAAATTTAAAAGGCGTTCAAAATACTTATTGTTGACCACCACCTTGAAGAACTAAGCATTGAGAAGAAATGCATTGCATGATTTTCGAATAATGTGGTTGAGACCCACTAAGGTAATTAAAAGTAACTACTAAAGAATATGAAACATACTTAGTGGAGGCTTAGAGTCGAAAGCCTATAAATACCTCCAATGTAGAACTAGAGGAAGACACATACACCTATACAAAAATTTATAAGCAAAAATTTTGCCCTCGAAACAACTATGTTGTCCATTCCTCTTCAAGTCTAGAGTTTTTTTCTTTTACAAAGATTGATCAACCACAAAGACCAAGAAATTTTGATATTAGTTATCATTTCAATTGTGTTGTTTACATTTAAGTTTCCTTATACACGGTGATTTTGTATTTGTCACTTGACGTTGTAACGATGTCATTCCATCAAAATGATCGGTCCAACTTTTATCTCGCCCATGTTTTTCGTCTTCATTACTAACTTGAGTATCTAAATTCCTTGAAGGGTTAGGAAGTTGATTCAATCCAGTAGAATAAATAATGATGTGTCCATTTTGTTTTACCTATGTGATGATGTCATGCTTAAACAAATCGAAAGATTAATTTTAAATAAAGATAGTTAACTGCTTGAAAGAATAAGTGAAAAAGACCAAAGTCAAATGAAGATAGGATTTACTACTAGAAATAGAGTATTTGTGGCATGTGGTGTCAAGAGGTTGTCGGCCTTAAACAGTAAGCAAATGCATGAGTGACATCTATGTTTATTAAAGGATTTGAGGAAACTTCTTAACCCTGCTTCATTGCATATTTGTATTCAACACATGTGTAGCTTTAGAACACGGTCAAACCATCCGCTGCATATCATCTTGGTAGAATTATTTAGGATATTATTTAACAAACCTCATATATTTAATTAACATTCAATTATCGAAAGAGTAAAGATTTAGACTCATAGTAATTAACAATTTTTCTTGTGTTTAACCCTGGACTTCCCAAGACCTACTCTAATTTATACATGGATTAAAAAAGGGAAACTTGTAATGCATAACCATCATCAATTCACACACTCAACGCATATCATAACATCATGTCACAATTATCTAAATAACAACATTATTAAAAATATCTAAATTGTATTCAATTCCCCATCACTACGAAATCTTTTAATTTTTCAATTAAACTGATTTTTTTATTTTAGTTTCAAAAAATTTAAACGTGTCAAAGGCATCACTTTTATTTTTCAACAAATATTTAAAAATGTTATGAGAACAATCATCAATAAAAGTAATAAAATATCTTTTACTTTTCTTAGTCAAGACACCATCAAATTCACATAAGTCTAATGAATTATATCTAGAGGCTTACATTTCTTAATTATAAATTTGTGTGAAGTCTAACTTGTTTTATCTTGACTACAATATTCACATTTATCAAAATCATTCCTGAACAATTTAAGAATCATTTCAAACCTACTCATGTTACTAATTATTCATTTACTAACATGACAATAGCTAGCATGTCAAACATTAAAAGAACACAACATAAAAGCAAAAAAAAAAACTAAATTTTATTCATTTCCAGATTAAGTTTAAACATTCCATTAGTTTCATATTTCATTCCCACGTAGACATTATTTTTAATGAGCGTAAATAAGTTAGCTCATGTAGTTTGAGTAAAGCCAACCTCTCTGGAGTGTATATAACTTCCTTTATAATGACGATTTTGCTAGTGGTAAACTTCATCTCTACTTCATCTATTTCCAACAACATTTATTGTGTGGTGATCCCTCGGTCTGTTGGTTTAGACTTAGGGTTTAATTCTATGCGATAAATCATTGGTCATGATCACTGTATGTGAAGTACTCACTATGTATCTCTTTATTGCGTAACCACTAAATCTTTGTCGAATACAAGTTTTCCTATTGCTTGCCCAAGTATAAATGAAATAATAGGTTTATCTGGATGATCCAGAGTCAAACATAGGGACTTAATATCAAAACTCAGTTTTAGGATCTACTCATCATTTGGGTAATATAAAATAATTAAATGAATAAAGTATAAAAGAACCATAACCAACATAAACCTACTTATGTATGCCTAGAGAATTTGTAAAGCGGGCCTAGATGGATGCGAAATGGAGATGCGTGCTAACTTGTATACAAGAAAGGGGTGAAGGAAAATCTACGCATTATTATGCGATTAAGCCATGCAAGAATCTTGATGTGATACAACTAGCTAAACCAGCTTATGATTAAGACGAGCTTCTCTCGAAGTCTTTAAACGCCACACTTGTTCGCCTTTCGAGATCCAGTGACTAAGCATGATTAGGTGAGGTGTATCTAGAAGTGTTCACTTATGATACTTACAGAACTCCACGATTAAGGACAACAACCTCTTAGCGCCTAATTTTTACACTTGTCCACCTTTCGGGATACAAATGAGGGGAGTTATCTCGTCAAAGTGGAATTTGTCAATAAACTCCTCCTTACGTGCATTAGCCTTATCCTTGCTACTCTTCTCCTCGGATAGTTGGCGATTGACGCTGGTCAGGCGATGGACATAGCTCAACTAAAGCAACAAGCATTATAGCTGCACTTCTTATCAAAATTTTATCACAAATCTAACTACCAATAACACATTGACAAGTGAAAAGTCAAGAAAGGATGCATTAAGAAGGAATAAACATGTATTATATATTAAATAACGTAGGCCTTCGGCCATTGTACAATATGAACAGTATAAATATTACATAATACAAAAAAGGAAGATAGAAGAATAAGAATGAGTATAAGTTAGAGAGAACGGGAGATGGAACCCTCACCACTAGACTCTAAGCTATTACTTACATTATGGTTGGAGAAGAAGAAGAAAAATGTTTACAGATGGCGAAAGGCTAATCCTTTCTGCTCTTCTTTCTCTAGGTTTTAGCCTATTTCAGGCTTCCTTGTGGTTCATTTGGGCCTTGTCCCTAACCCATGTAGGCCCCTACCTTGGCCCATACAGGCCCCCTAATAACGTGTATAAACACTCGTTATTATATCCGCTTTTATTAGAATAATGGGTCAAAACGCATAAGAAGAGGATCAAAGTGTGTGACTCACGCGGTAAATTCATAAATATTTAGAAATATAGCTTACATAAGCATCATGCCTGTTTTATGCAATTATCATGTTTAAACACATGATAAGTGAAAAAGAAGAAAGGAGCAAATCACAAAGGACATCTCGCGCACAGGTTACGCGATGAAAACTTGCTTGGCAATTAACAACCCCATGCGAGGAAATGTATCATCACGTAAGGAAAGCTCGCTACAAGACAAGAATGGTAGTTGGAGTGATGTGATTTTACAGGGTCAGAGTTATCACTGACACGCTCAAAGGAATAGAAGTTTCCTGCTGAAAAGTGGCCTATACAAGCACTTCATCCTCACCAAGAAAGATAGCCTGAATAAGCCAGTTTACAGAGCTTGTAGCTGGTGTAGAGAATTCCTTTCGGTCCTCTAACTTATAACATTGATTCTTTTCCCTGTCCTTTATTCAACTTTATATTCTTTATATTTTAGGTTATGCATATTGTATATTGGCCTACGACCTACATTCTTTGTATTTCTTTAAACATGCATAACTTTTCAAGCCAACATTCCTATACTTTTCATCAATCAGCGTGTTATTCATAGCTTAGGTAGATGATAAGTTCTTGATAGGAGAGTTACTTATAAGTTTTATCATATTAGTTGAGCTAATTACATTGTTGGGCCAACATTAGTTACCGACTATCCAAAAGAAAAAGCAGCTAGAACATAATTAACGTACATGAGTAGGAGTTCTATCTCCCCTCACAAGGTCATTTCTAACATTTCTGTCCCAAAAGGAGAGCAAGTGTGAATAGTGATACTGAGAGGTAGTAGTCCTTAATCGTGCAATCCTATATGGGTTATAAGCAAGCCTTTCTAGATATAACTCATAAAGTCGTACTTAGTCATATGAATCTCCAAAAGCGACCATGTGTGGCATATAATGACTACGAGAGAAGCATGCCTTAATTATAAATATTGTGAGGCTCGTTTTTAATTTGAGTATAGGAAGTAAAATTCGGTTAAGTATTAAGAAGTTGACGTTTGAATAAATCCACGGAAAGGATTAAGCATTAAAATCTTTTATAGTTAAGTATAAGATTTTGAGATCAAGTGGGTAGTTCGCGAAAGAAGATATGTGATAAGAAGGGAAAAAGTCTTCACGTAAGTTAAGAAGTGAAGTTTTGACTAAGTGTTAGACAAGACATTTGGGTAGTCTTCGTCATAAGAACTAAGTGTTTCACAGTGAAGAAGTGTGCGGGAAGCCTTGAAGTTTAAGATCACGATAAGAGTTCTAAGCGAGTAAAAGTTGGTTAGTTTGCAAGGAAGGTTTCTTGTAATAAAAAAATAACTACGCGATAAAGTTATTCGCAAGAAGTGTTAGGTAGTTAAAGTTATTTGCAGTATGGAGTTAGGCGAGAAGTAAGGTCTAGCGAATAAAATGTCAAATCTGATTTGACAGGGGCATGTAAGATTAAGGAGTTAAGTATGGCTGGACATAATATTAAATTTACACATGTAAAGTCTTAAGCATGAGCTGGCGAACTGAGAAGAGTTTAGACATGACTAAGATAGTTTAAGGACTCTATAAATAGAAGATTGGTCATTAAGTAAGGACAAGAGTTTTTAATAAAAAAACGAGCTAAAATGTTATTGCTGTTTTGCTTTGGCGAGAAGAAGAAAAACAAGTGTTAAGTACGGAGGTTTGTTCCGCAAGAAGAGAAGGAATAGGAGGATTTTTGGTAAAGTGCGGTGAGTGCTTTTCTTTCAAAGTTTTGTGTAACGACCCAACTTTTCAAACTAAACTGTGTTCATTACTTTAATACAAAAGCACTTTTTTTAAACATGAGAGTTTATAAAATCCATTAAAATCAATAAACATTAAATGAATCTTTATTCGGGCTCTATTTCAAACAAAATTAAAGGTTCGAAAGTATTATTTACGAAATCCAGAAATAAACTGTCGTGCTAAACATGAAATTCATTGCAGTCACAACTGCTAAAGAAAAACAAAAGAAAACTGTAAGCGAAAGCTATTTTAAGAAAATTTTCCCTATGGCGATCATGTCTCCTTTTTGTCCCTCGCCGGTCTGCCTCCCTTGTTACCTTTGCCTGAAAAAGTTAAACATAAAAGGATGAGTATAAACATACTCAGTAAGAGACCCACTACTGGGCTCGTTAGGGGAAAAATAAATTGTTAATTTTCTAATGGGGTACCCTGCACAGTCACAGTCTTGTGATCTCGTAGGATACACATAATTAGTCTAACGCCTCGAAGGACGCATAAATTAGTCTAGTATTCTACAGAAACACATATCAGTCTAATGCTCCCGTAGGATGCATAAAAGGTGATGATCCCGTAGGACACCTGCTAGGTAAACTACCCAATAGAAGAACTAACAATCCTCCCCTCAGTCCTTTTTAAACATCTTAACAGTCATTCTTAATACAATCAAAATTTCCTTAACACGTAAACCCTTCAATTATCACCCTAACCATTAACTTATTTCCACTTTAACAGCAAGTCAGTCAATAACCTATCAACACATAAATCAACCACTGCTAAATAATCATAACATCCCCTCATTCACAAGCATACAGTCATACTTTGGTATAACTTACACCCAGTTTTGACAACCGCCAACAAGTTCACTACCACATTTCACACAAGCGACATTTATAATTTTCAGTCATTTCAACATCCATAGGTATATATACATATATAGTTCTATTCAATCACAACATACATTCAATCTCAAGTCTACTTCAATATATACACATCATCTCTGACATCCATCCTCGATTTAGAGACAACATACAATCAATATATCCTACTTTATAGGATTTCAACATCCATATATATGTATATATATATATATATATATATATATATATATATATAGTTCCAATCAAACACAACATACATTAAATCTCAAGTCCACTTCAATATATACATATATCTGACATCCATCCTCATTTTAGAGATAGACATACAGTCAACATAACCTACTTTATAAGTGAGTTCAGTAGAAAATCCCTTACTTTACGTTACGTAAGCTCCCTAACTGCACCAAAGTCCGCAAAAAACAACCTAAACACCAAGATAATTACTCAATAATTTATCCAACACATCAACTACTTGAAAATCAACCCAATGCGATTCTTCACAACTTACCCAACTTGAAAGAAGCGAAACCTCTAATGACGCTTGCTTCGAACTTAGATAATCAAGTACCACCTCTCCAAGTTCGCCTTAAAATCAACATTACCCAATCAATTAGTCAAGGTTTACAAACACTAAGAACAACACTACCAAAACCCAAAATTTCTCCTTACCAAACGAATTTTCAACAAATCAGCAGCTGCGGTTCAGCATAAAAGGATTTAACGAGTGCCGAAACCAATCTAAACGACAACATAGAATACTTTGGTTCACCATCCGCAGCTGGGCAGTGGAGGAGCTGCGCGGCGGCGCAGACGAAAGGTGAACGATGAATCGCACAGGGGCTGGTCGGCGTTCCACGAACAACAATCGGTGAATGCTTGGGGTGGCGACGCTTCGTGGACTAACGTCGAACTGAGCAAAACTGCTCAACTTTCCTCGACTGTCGTAACTGGAGGAAGCAGACGCTTCAGCTTCACCAGAGACAGGGCGGACGACGACGTGCAACGATCGAAGGCTTGCGTCATGGCGTGGCTGGCCAAACAAAAAAATGGATGGAAGGCGACGGTCGGTCGTTTAGGGTAGGAAGAAGAAGAAGAAAACGGAAAAAGAAAAGAAGGGAGAAGAAAATAAGAAGGAGACAAGGGGGCATGCGTGAGAAGGAGAGAGAGAAATTTCTTTATTTTATTTTCTTTTCTTAAATATAATAATAATAATTAAATTTATAATAATTACTATTATTATTCCTTATATTTTTTTTGAAATCCTTGTTTCTTTTCTTTCCCCACAATTCTAATATAATAACACCCTTAAACTTAAAACCTTTAAATAAGGAGAATTTGATAGAATTATTTAAAAAAATTTTAAAAAATACTTTACCTTAAAATTTCGGGGTGTTACATTTTGTGAGTGTTTTCCATAATATTTTATGTCAATTGTTTCCTTATAAATCTCTACTGATCTGAGTTAGTGATTTTGATTCAAATTGATTTCTAAAAAAGATTTATATGAAAATGTATTATGATGCTCAAAGCATGATTTGATCTTAATGTTTATGATATAGTTTGCAAACCAGTAGTTACTTTCTTTGAATAAGCTAACTTTTATGTGCACATAAAGAGTTAACCATGAGTGTACGGGGCTACGTAGTGATGAAGTTGACTTATGCGTTGAAAGAAGCATATAATGCTTAACGGCCTAAGCAACAAGGATGAATCAAGATACTCTCGGATGCTGGTGATTCAGTAGTCTAAACGCTAAGTTATGTGACCTAGCGTAGAGAGTGATTCGGGATCCTTGACGAAATGAAATGGTAGCGAAATGATTGTTAAGCATAAAGAAAGGTTTATGCAAAATAAAATGATTTGTTGGTGTGTTTAAATAACTTGATATTATTTTTGCAAAAATGATTATGAAAGGGTATTGCGAAAAAGATTCATGAAACCTCACTAAGTCATTTAGACTTACATTTTCAAAATTTATCTTTCAGGATCAGACGTTTAGGCCAAGTAGAGAAGAAGGTTGAAGGATTTGCAGCGAGATGACTTCAAGCATTTTGGAAATAGTTAAGCATTAGTTATTTCTTCAAAGTATTGTAATTATGTATCAAATGTATGTTATTAATAAAGTATACGTTTCGGTATGTATTTATTATACTTAGTGTTTAGGTTGACCATCGTTGCGTTCTAAGTTTTGTTGATAGTTTAAAAGGAGTTGAGAATAAGATTTGTGATAAGAAAATTTCAAAGTTTAAGCTAATCGCATCATTTTTCGATTTACTTTGATGTTTTGATCGTATTACATATTTGGGTGTGACAAATATGGTTAGTGAGTTACATCGCGTCAAGACTATCACATTAATTATTTGCATGATAATAACTAGACATTCATTCCTTCGTTTCTTTAAGACAAGTTAGTTTGCATCATCATACCTTCTTTTTAACCTCGCTTTACAGACTTTCATTGTGTAGTTAGAATTCTTACATTTGTTATTCTTTAATTCTTTCAATCCGCCTAATTGATGAGTGACTCTCTAGAACTAATGTCTTGAAACAAGTCCCTGTGTTCGACCCTGGGTCACCTAGGTAAACCTACTATTTTGCTTGCACTTGGTCAAACAGTAGGAAAACTTGTACTCAATGAGTACTTATGTATTACGCGATAAAGAGGTAGGTAGTGAGCAATTTGTATGCTATGATCATTACCCGTGACTTATCGCCTAAAATTAAGTATGCAACACAGAAAGATATGGTTAGCACATTGCACGCAATGACCCTACTTAGTGACGTATTGCAACTACACTATACACATGCGAAACTGTTAGGTCAAAACCCTACACAATCACCCTTCCCCCCTTTTCTTAGGTGAAGAAGAAGACTTTTATACGCAACTTTTGGTGGGAAAACTTCTATTCTTCTGAACATTTCAGCATTGTACGCTGAAAGTTATCTGTGTCATGTCACATCATCTCCAACGACTATTCTTGTCCTTTAGCAAATTTCTTTTTGTGTTGCGATTTGATCTTCTCCCCTATTCTTATCATGAAAGTTTCAGCAATTTGCTATCCTCTTCTTTTGTTCATAGTCCTACATGTAGACACTAAAAACTGCGTGAAACAGTCATAACACTTATGTCAAGTATATTTCTAAGTACTTATGCATTTTTAACACAATGTACAAGTTTTGATATGTTTCTTCAATATTTTGACCTCATTATTGCATAAAGAAAGGCTACAATAACTTGTAGTTCTACAAGTTATCATTTTCCAATAATATATTTATCTTTAGTTTCATGATAAGTTTTAAATAAACGAAGGTCATGACAGATATGACGCATAGCACCACACTTCAGAATCCCCAATCACATTTATTTTTATGATCATGGCACAAAGTTCCTCTTTAGTCAGGTTTGCCTGCACAACATGATGATTATTGTTCCTTTAAAACAACAATGAAAGTTTTTTTTTTTGTAGGAAAATTTTGCCTCTTTTTGGTCTTGCTTTCAGGCTTTCTCCTCAATCCTTAGACATGTTATCAAACTTTCCAAAGAGGACTCCTTGATTTTGTGACAAAGTATTTTTGAAATCCTTCCATATAGGAGGTAATTAATCAATATTAATATAAACTAAGAATTGTTCATCTAGATTTGTATACCTTCGCTCATCATTTCATGAGAAATCTTCTATAATTCAGGGTATTGGATTTCCGCAGATTTGTCATCTGTTATTTAAAACTTCAAATAACGGCTAACAGCATACTTTTTAAAACTAGCTTCTTTGGTATTGTTTGCTTTTTTGCCCTTAATCTACAATTAATTAATTTTAGCTAATTAACTAATTAATATTTTGATTATAATAAAACTAATTTTGTTTACTAATAATTTTATTATTTTGAATGGTTCATAGTGTCGAGTTCGGAACAACGATTTCCATGTCTTTTGAATCACTCAAATCATAGCTCAAACAAAGAAGATATACTCAAAATAAGCTTAACAGAAAAATACTCGTGTTGATGACGTGACAGCTTATTCATCAAAATGGACCAATCCAAAAGTGTCATTTGGAGCCTTGAGAGTGCTATGGTTAATTTTCAATTTTGGTTTAGGCTAATTAATAGACAAATAATGTTAAACAAATAAGACAGAGTTTACAAATGAGTTAAAAACAACACTAAAATAATAAAAGCAAATAACATGAATAACAATATTTCAAAATATTATAAAAAATTACATATTTTTCTAATATTTTTTAAAAATGGAATCCAATGATAACCATAAAGATCATATTTAACAATTTCTTATATAGATTATGCACATGTGTAAACTACAAATATAAATATACAATTTAAAACAATAAAAAGGAAAATTATAAAGAAACTTTGCAATCCAAAAATTATTAGAACCATATATTTAATAAATTTAAAAAGTAGCATGTATTTTTGGAATCTAAACATATAACAATGTTTCAACTTTGTCCTATATTAAAGGACTATATTAAATATAGATTATGATCAGTGAAAATAAACGTATAAAGATACATTTTAAAATAATAGAAAATAAAAAATAAAAAATATCAATAAACGTATTTTGAACACTTATTAGAACTACATATCTTCGGTATAATCACATTTGCTTTGAATTTTTGGAATCTAGTCTAAAATAGGTATTATGTATTACTTAATTATATAATTCCAAATTCTTCTTAAAAATATAAATTATATAATATTTAAATATATATTACTGAAATTGTTGGTAAGTGTTTTATGATATAATTATTGATATAACTAACTGAGAATCTAAAAGATATATATTCTATTATGATAGGAAAAAATTGTTGCAATCTCGTCCAGCAAAAAATCCCAAATTTAGTTAGGATTTAATAAAGTTGAATGTGGTTTGTAAAATATATTATTTATAAATTTTGTTAATAACAATGTTTATAATACATTTTTAAATAGAAGTCTTTAAAAAATATAACAAAGCGGCAAAATATTTATATTGTATAGAACAATTTTGAAAATGGAAAAATCCACAAGCCCACATGAGAAATACAAAAAATTCTTTGTGATTAATTGGCATCCAACGCGCGTAATATGTTTGTTAAATGATTGTTTAGATTTGGTTATTTTTTCGATCGTTTAGATTTGGTAGATTTCGCTACCCAAATCTAAACAAATTTTTTTTCAAGATTCGTTAGGTAGTTTAAATTTGGTTAGCCAAATATAAACGATTTTTTTCAAGATTTTTTTACGATCATTTAGATTTGATCGTTTAAATTTGGGTAGTCAAATCATTTTTTCAAAATTTTTGGTACAATATCGTTTATATTTGGTGCACGATCATTTAAATTTGGCTACCCAAACCTAAACAATTTTTTAAAGATTGTTTGTTACACAATCGTTTATATTTGATTATTTTTTATACACGATCGTTTAGATTTGGGTAACCAATAACCCAATAATTTTTTTCGATCTTTTATATTTGGCACACAATCTTAAATAATCAAATAACAGTTTGAAAAAAAAAAATAAAAGAAGCCAATAAGAGCTTAGCTCAATTGGCACCTATATGTACTTGTAGACAGGTAAAAGAAAAAAAGATGGAAAGGAAGAGAAAACAAAAATATTTTAAAAAAATTGCAGAAAACAAGGAGAAGAATACCATAGAAAGAAAAAAAATATTTAATTTAAAAAATAAGTTAAAAGATTAAAGTGTTTGTTAATATAAAAATGAGCATTTTGAATAAAATACTTTTTCTCCATCAATCCGTTTCATTTGTTCTTTTTTATATGATTTTATAGTCCTTTTCTTTTCTCTATACACGTAGATTTAACTACCGATCCTCACATGTTATTAAAGAGAGAGAAGACCCCTTTTTAAGATTCAATTTTTTTCTATGTTTAAGTAATTTAGGACCCCACTACAACGTTATTGTTTCTTACTTAGTTACTTACTATTTTTTTTTCTCTGTTTCTCGTAGAACAAGAAATAAGACTGTGTTTGATAACTATTTTCGTTTTTTGTTTCTTGAAAAAAAAACAAAAATAAAAATTGGTTTAGTAATCATTTTTTGTGTTATTTTTTTTAACATTTTCACTTATTTTTTAGTTTAAATATAATTTAATTATGTAAAAAATAAAAATATATAAAATTCATTAAAATATGAAAAGATTAATTATAAAACATTAATATTATCACACGCAAAATTAATAACTATAATACAATAGTTTTTATTATTAAAAAAGCATCAAATTAAAGTTGAAAAATGACCTCAATACCTTTTATGACAAAAGTTAAATAGACATTTTCCCTCACCAATGAGCCAACAAGAGACTTTAAAACATAAAGAAAATAAAATGATATAAAATGAAAACAGAACTGTGTTTTTTAAATTTTGAAAACAAGAAACGAAAATGGTCATCAAACACATTTGTTTCAAATAGAAACACGAATGTTATCAAATGAACCTTAAGTGTTTTTAACATTTTAAATTGTGCAAATGCAAATTAATGAGTTTAGAAGTTTATAATAATATACTTTTGGTTTTTTAGTTCCAAACTGTATTTTTTTTTCCTCTTTTCAAATTTGATGCAAAAACACAATGAATGCATCCATTTAAATTTTTGACAAAAGAGAATATTTTGTGCTTTTGTTTTCTTAGAAAAAAAAATTTATTTGAAATAGACTTTGAAAATAAACAAGAAGATCATTGCAAATCTACCAAGGTAAATCAATTTCAGGATTTTTGACTGCATAAAAAAAATGTAATATTTTAGTTTAAATTAAAAATGTGAAAAAAATGAAATAGGGAGTTAGTCAAATCATCATTTTTTCAACTAAAAAATTATCATTGCGAAATTTTATAAAAAATAGAAAAATAATATTTTTGTTTTGAATTTATGTTTGAAATTAAAAGTATAGTCACATCATTTTATAAAATTACGAAAAAGAAAAAGTTGTAAAAAAGATTGTTGAACCAGAAATTGTAACTAATTATTAGTTGTCACTTCATCGCAACCAATCCATTTTATTGAATTTTAGACCGTTTCCAGTTATTAACTATTATCCCTAAATTTAAACTTGAAGACAAATAAAATAAATAAAAAATAAAAAATGTCTAAGTTGTCATTTAATTGCTTATTCTTTTTTGCGCTTGTTTACGAATTATGAATAAATGTTGTAGATGATTAGTCTTAGACCCAAACGAGTATCCCTGTAACAAATGTTTGTTTTTGAGTATTCCTCGTAGGAAGAATATCTGTGAATCTCTCACCAATGGGGGAAAGATTTTATAGATGAATCCTATAATTAATTAATGTTGTGTTTGTAAACTTGATGCATGCAAAAGGTGCTCTATCGATATTTATCTGAAATATTCCTTCATAAACGCTTATTAAATGAGATTAATACTCCCGCGATATTATGCACTAAGAAGCTAATCTTTCTGATTATTAAGAAGCTAATCTTTCTGATTATTGTTTGTAATGATGGCATGTCAAGAAAAGATGAGACCTATTGCATGACATAGGGTGAATGTGAATTTCCAGGCCTAAGCGAGGTTGTAAAGGGTCGTTGGTTGAATGTGAATTTTAGGTTTGAGAAAGAGGGACTATGATGAGGCGCTGATGGAAATCTCAGGTAACTCGTATGACGCTGATCGAGCGTGAATTTCAGGTCTAGGTAAGGGAAGAATCTTAGGTCTGGTTATGAAATGTTTTAATTGTGTGGTATTGTGGCACTCGTAGTACCGATGATGGAATTAATTATGGTTTTCTGCTATGAGATTTATGCAATATGGATTAACCTTATTATGGTTATTATGTGATATGTGTTAATTGTTCGTTGCAACGAACTCCACGTATTAGGAATTACTGCTTATGTTATTATGGATTTCCTGTGTTTTCCCAAAAAAAAAAGTCTTCTCAAATCCTTCAATCACTAAGTCTGTTGACTTACGTTTCAATTGTTTTCTCTCCTCAGGTTGTTAGGCGTTAAGGTCAAGCGAAGGTTAATTCTAAGGCTGTATAGCCAAGCTAAGGAGGAAAGACATAGTGTTTCACTAGTCTCACATAGCGCGTTGACTATGGAAGTTTCTATTATGCTTGAGGAGTTGGTTGGTAAGCGACTCACTCCTTAGCACAAATGGCTCAGCTCGGAACGTAGGCGATGCAATATCTATAATGGTAAGGTCAAGCTTGAGAAGCCTGAGAGTCAGAGAATAAAAACGTTGTTAACAAGCTTAATTTATGAAAAAACGTTGTTAACAAAATATGACACTGAAAGGTGGAATGGAGTTTACAAGCTTAATTTATGAAAGAATAAAAACCAAATAATTGCCGAACTAGACCTTATTACTTTATAATTTTTAAAACGAAAAAATATCACCTTGTTATTTTATTGAGATGCATCCTCTACCAACAATCACCACAAGAACACATGCCACCGTCAAATTGATGAAACCGGATCCGATCCCTCACTACTATAACTCTACACAGCACTCTTGAAACTAATTTAATCCATGTATGACAATCATCACAGATTCGCAGGTTCTTTGATATACTGATCTTTGCCCCAGGAGTAGTTTTCAAGATCGCATAAGCCAATGCCATCTTTTCGCTATGAAATGATAAATTCTCTTCCTTCTCTTCCTCAGAGATATCCATGAAAACCAACTCCGTCACAGGCATATATCCCTCCGTCCAAGTTCTCTTCATCAAACTGCATAGCACTTTGTCTATTGCATCACTTTCTGGATGCAATCGATCACCTGACTTGAAGTGTTGAATGGTACCTCCCAACTCAATCCAGCTTTTTCCACATTTCTTGCGAACTCTATTGATTTTCATCATCTTTCTAACTGTTTCTGCTTCCTTCCATCTGTTGAGAGAACAATATATATTTGA
>JBBPDI010000009.1:11998140-12019930 GCA_037974545.1 Cucumis variabilis | reverse complement strand
CTAAATCTCAACTTTTTCAAAATCAGTCCTATTTTTCATTTTCTATCCCATTTTTAGACTATTTTTGGCAATTTCCCTAACTTCCTTTTTCCCAAATCACCATAGTTATGGTAAATTTAAACTCTCCACTTCATATTAAAAAAAATATATTTTAAACTCTCCATTAACTACCGTCATATCTGTTGTTAGACTAAATTATACAAAATGTTAAACTCTCCGCTTCATATTAAAAAAATGCACAAGATACAAAAACGTTTAAAAAAATGGCTTATGACACTTTTTTTCCGGCATATTATGATATCTTTTTGCATATTACGAATGTCACACCCCGCTTCGGACACATTCTTGCTCCGCCTTGGGACGTGGAGTGATGCCAGTTGAGGTCGTTCGCCTTCGAAACAACTTCAACTGACACATGACATGAACACTTGCAAAACTTTTAAACAGTCGAAGTCTTTCATTGAAGTAAACAGTTAAATTATACTTTGAAATATGTAGTGCAGCCCATAAGAAATCCTTTAAAAACATATCATGGAAAATAAACAAAACATATAGATAGAAATATTTGAACAATCATAGTATTATCTCAAAAAAATGTCCTTGCATAACGAAAACTAAGTTGGTCTAGCAGCAGTATGTTCAACATGCGGATATTCACAATCTGTACCTAGAAAGTGGAAAAAGATTTTGAAAGAGTAAGTCGAAAGACTTAGTAAACAACAGTTTTATAAAACAGGTTTTCATAAACATTTTAGTATAAAACTGAAGCTTTAATACATTTATTAGTAAACAGTCATAACATGAAACTTAAAACATTTGCATAGCTTTTTGAAGACAATTGTCTATAGCCACGAACATTATTTACCCCTTCCTTCGAAGACGAAACAGTTGTTGGTTAGCTAACCCTCTTCCTTTAAGTCATAAAAATATATCTTTTCTCATGGCCCATAAACTATAGACTCGTCCATCCTACCATTAGTATGGAGTTAATCATATATATACAATAAATCTCATGAAATATTCAAGCATGGATAAAATATTTGAAAATATTGAAATAATTTCCTTGAACTTGATCATGAAATCATTCAATTATGGTATAACTTGAAGATAATTTATAAAAATTTATCATAACTTGAAATCATGCTTAGTAAATCATTTTACAAGCTATTGCTTGTAAAGGTTGAAATCATGTTTAAAAAATACTTTGAAAATCAATGTGTTACTCACTGCCGCTTGAATAGAGTATTGGTCGTGAGATTCCTCTAAAGCTTCGGTGCTATGAAAAATTCATATTTTATCCTTAATTAATCCCTTGAACATGAAAATGTCCAAAACTTTCCTTAAATTTTTCAAAAATATCTTAACAACTCAAAACAGCCCATCGGAGTCCAATGACACGATGGATGGGGCTGGCCACGCGCACATTGCTTGGGCCCTTACCGCATGCCAACCTCGCTGAGGTGGGCCGCACGCCGCATGCTAACCTCGTAATGGGGTTACCGCGTGTCATAATCGTAGCCTTTCAAATTCGGAATGGACGATTGTGCGACACTTGTTCTAACTCGATGAACAAGTCAGTCGATCAAAATCTGAAAGTTATGGACAAACTCAATGTATGATGTAACCTTCCTTTTCCTTCTTGAGAAAATTGTTTATAAAATGCGAAAAAGAAGGAAATATATTGAAATCACATTACAATATCCATTAAAGACTGTCAGTTACAAGGGAAAAGGTTTGCTTGCAAAGAATGCGACAATACTTAGGTGGGGATTAAACTACTGTGCCTCCCCTATAGTACATTTAGACTTTTTCAGCTCTAGTAGGCTTGCATATGAAAAGGCCAAAATATCACACTATAGATTTATTACATAAAAATGAAAGCAACTAGCTAAACTAAATATAAGACATAAAGATTAGATAAATAGGGGGTATTTGGGCATACGACCATAGAAAAACAACGCTCTATACAAGTATGACTATGACATTCTCCCCCACTTAAACAGTTGACGTCCCTGTTGACTGGCAAAGCTGAAATTCCTCGATCTTCTACTTTCATGCTTCAAGGTCTTTAGTATGTTTTCAACTTGTTTCTTCTATAAAGTGGTTCTTCCACTTCGCTATGAACTCGTGTATCCTCCCTGTAGGTCTTCTACCTTTCCTCACTTTCTTAGCAAGGACTTCTTCCACTTATGCTAGTCTCTCTTATCTTTTCACGAGGTGGTGATCTTTGTATCTTCAAAACCAAATGTGTTCAGGTTGCAATTTAACAAGGACTTGATCTCCCACACGAAAGTCTAGAGGGTGACGCTTCTTATCTGTCCACTTTTCAAACCGCTTTGAGGCTTCCTCTAGACTGGCCTAAGCGATGTCTGATTTCCACTTCCACTTCTTGGTACAGGTTTTTCACCATAAATAATCTCGAACGGGCTTCTATCGGTTGATAAACTTCGAGTTACCTTCAAACTCATACCATCCTGAGCAACAAAGGTTTTCTACAAGGATTCCTTCCACACGTCCCTCATTGGGCCATTTGACATGCCTGTATACAAGTCAACATACACATAATCGCATAATCATTTCTTTGACTAAGGGTATCAGCTGTCCGGTTACTTATTTCTTTCCTATGTTCAAACCAAAATCAAGTTTAGGCAGGTCTCTCTGCCACCTTGCTTAACTCAAAGTTAGTTTCGGTTGAGTATTGAAGTGACTAGTACAATGTTGTTCGTCTCTCTTAACATAAGTAGATCCATATGAATATTATCTCCAATCCCTCAGACAGTATACCATGACAAGTGTTTCTTCTTCAAACATCATATAACTCTTTTCTGTGGTACTCAATGCCATCATCTGGTATGACAACCTGAGTTCGATTAAACCCAAGTAACGATTGAGTTGTGATACAATCCTCACACTGCGTCGAGGCATTCTCAAAGATTGAGAAGGATCAGACTGACCTAATGTGTTGGTTTCATCAACTCTTGATGAGGGACCAACTTCATCAACAACCTTTGCTGATTCATCAGTGGCTTCACTTAATATTAAGTTGCTTCGTGGTTTATCATCTCTCATGTGGTCTTCTTTCAAGAAAGTAGCATTTGTCGATACAAACACTCTATTTTCTTGTGGATCGAAGAATAGACCATATATCGTTTCTTTAGGGTAATCAACAAATCATATAATAATTGCAGTCTCTACTGCATACCCCAGAACAAGCTAGGCAGTTGAGCATAGCTTATCATTTAACAAACCATGTCAAACAAGGTTCTATTTCTCTTTTTTGATACACCATTTTGTTGAGGTATGTCATGTGCTGAGAGTTAGGATTGGATTTCATATTCTATCATATAGTCCTAGAATCTCAAGTCCATACACTCTCTACCTCGATCATATCGAAGTATTTTAATCTTTTTACTTAATAGGTTTTCAACTTCATCCTTATACTCCTTGAAATTTTCAAGAGTTTCCGACTTATGCCTAATTAAGTATAAATAATCATACCTTGGATAACCATCTTTAAAAGAGATGAAGTATTCAAAAACATCCTCTAGCTTTTTCATCCATCAGACCACATAGGTCTAAATGTATAAGTTCTAGGACTCTTTGGCTCTATAACCTTTTCCAGTAAAAGGTCTTTTAGTCTTTTTTTTCTAATCCACATGGAGATGATGAATCATCTTCTAACTCATTTAGAAGTACATTCTTTATCAATCTCCCGATCCATATCGAGATCAATGTGACCTAATCTTAAATGCTAAAGATAGGTGTTGTTATGAGGAGAAATTTGTTACCTCTTAGTTTGAGAATTAGCAATTTTAAACATCTCATGATTTAAAATTGCTAATTCTCAAAATAAGAGGCAACAAATTTCTCCTCATAACAACACCTATCTTTAGCATTTAAGATTTAAAATTGCTTTTGCTTAGTTAGGTCTTAATACATACAAGTTGTCTTCAAGGTTAGCTGAACAAATATGTACACCATTCTTAAAAATGAATGCTTCATTCAAAGAAAAGGTTACATTATATGATTGTTCAATAAGACAAGAAATAGATGTAAGATTCCTCTTAATCGTAGGAACTATGTTCAAGTTTTCTAAAAACAAGAATCTACTTCTAAAATACAACTTAACATCTATCACTGCACGAGCTGAAATGACATCTCCCGTTCCAACCTTGAGAGTCATCTCATCCTCCTCGAGTTGCTTAAAGAAACTAGTTTTCTTTAAAAAAGAGCAAACATGGCTAGTGGCTCATGAATCAAGTATCCAGGTATTTTGGTCATTTTCACTAAACATGTTTCAAAGACAAGTAAATCATATTTACCTTATTTTTTATTATTCTTAAACATCTCTTGTAGGGAGTCCAAGATTTGACGTGCAGTGACCATGATCTCGTGTTTCTTGCTTAGTATGTCATACATACTAGACAAGATATGTATCCGACCTGACATTCTAAGATGCATTTCGAGTAGGGAAAGGAGGATATTCCTCCATTAAGACGAAGCGTAGATCATCATTAACCAGAATTATATTCAGGTTTGACTTCCATGTCGCATAATTGTCGTTGGTTAATTTTATTCATGAAATTCAAAATCATGCATTAATACCATATAATATAACATTTATAATATATAAAAATGCATGAACATGCTTAGAAAATCATGCAACTAAAATATAACACTTAGATTTGAGAATGATACATGATAGTTATAATCCTAAGGTGGGATTTTAAATTATATGACATACATTATGCACATAATTAATTTAATCAAACATCACATGTAATAATACATTAAATAGAAAAATAGGTCGAATTCGGCACCTCTGAAAATTAATCAAATTAATGTGATCATATTATATTGATTTAATTAATTAAAAAATAAAAAACAGAAAAATTGAAGCAAATTGTATGATCTTGGAATACGTATATCTTCATTTCTAAATATTTCTTTTTTTAAAAAAAATCAAATTCACTACTGCATTGAAAATAGTCACTTCACAGCAACTCTCATCATCGAATGCCATCGAACAACACAGACTTACATACTCGATTACAGAATTAAAATGTCCAAAACAACAGGCCATTACATCAATCAAATTAATGAAAAATTATAATCTAAGGTTCCAAAATCAAAAACATCTATTTTGCAAACAACATTCATAATGCAAAGAAAAAAAAAATCTCACCTAAACCAATGAAATTTTTTTAAATTCTCAATCAAATTTTTAGATTGCTCTGATACCAATTGAAGGGATAAAAGCCCTATGACAGCGGAAGATGTTATAAAATCATTACTCAATTTAATTTGAAAATCCCAAAATACCAGTACATTGGCAAAATTTTAGAATCAAAGTTCTAAATAAAAAAACTAAGTATGCTTTTTATTTAAAAGATACATAGAACTTATTTTTGTTGACGTCTCTAAATCTGCAAACCACCAAATCAGGACACCATCCGTTAGAGACCTTCCTATCCTCTGGAATGAGATTTGTTTGTGGACACCAATTGGGATGAGAAAAAGTTTATAGGTATTTGAGAGAAACTCTTCTCTTTTTGCTCTCTTTTTGCAAAGAGCAAAAACCTTGACTTTTTTTTCTTAATTAATTCGTTAAAGAAAATTATTTTCTTTAGATATTTATAACTTTCTTTCTTTCTTGGAATAGAAAAAGGAGTATGAGAGAATCATGAGATTCTATTATCAAATCTACTAATTAATTAACAATTAATTAATTAGTTAATAATTAATTAAATCATATTTAATTAATATTTCATTCAAATCTTATTTGAATGAATATCTTTGCAATATCTCATAGATTTAATTAAATCAAATTTAATTAAATAAAGGGAAATTTTTAAAAATAGCAAAATAAATTAAAATATTTACAAACTATAGCAAAATAATTAAACCATAGTATGCATATTATAGGATTAATTAATTAATTTTATAATATTTATAAAATTTGATAATTAGAAACCGTCAACTTATAATAAAGAGTTGCATGCAAACATAGGATATTAGAATTAATTTAATTTAATTTTAAATAGTCTAAACTTAAATAGACCTAAGATTACATTGATTCTAATAGGATTAGAATTAAGTCTTATTTTAGTTCAATGAAACTAAGTAGGACAAATAGGATTTAAGGTTATAAGAGAACTCCACTGGTAAAGTTCTGTTTAAGGCTAGGGGTACTTAAGTTGATGGTTTATGAAACACCTCCTACATGGGAATTGACCTGAAACCAGTGTTGAATTAACCTTATTCTTATTAGCATAAGATGTCACTAGGTAAATTAAATGGTTTAATACACCTAGAAACTTTAGAGTAAAGTTTTAATATAAAAGTTATAATATGAATAGACTTAGTTGGATTCATTTAGCCAAAATTTAGCTAAGTTCAACAAATCCAAAATAAAATAGAACATTTAGTGGGAGAAAAATAATATATATACATCCAATTTTTAGCTCTCACGTTTGATAACGTAAAGAAATGACCATTATTACAGCCCTTTTTATTAGAATAATGGAGTAAAACGTATAAGGACATAATCAGAACGCATAACTTATATTGTAAATGCATAAATATTTAGAAATATGGCTTACATAAATGTTATTCCTGTTTTACACGATTATCATGTTTAAAAGCAAGACAAGTGGGAAAAGAATAAAGCAGCAACTCACACATGACACCTCGTGCAAAGGCAGTGCAATGGATCGTGCTTGGTGATTAACAATCCTAGGCAATGAACCTCAATATTACACGAGGAAAGCTCACAAAAAAACAAGAATGATAGTTGGAATGATGTGACTTTACAGAGGTAGATGGCAGCGCTAAAACACTCAAAGGAACAGAATTTTTCTGTCGAAAAAGCAGCCTATACAAGCACTTCATCCCCACGGCAAGAAAGGAGGGCCTGAATAGGCCCAGAGCCTGAAGAGGCCAGAGATAAAGAGAGACTCAAAATGGCTGAAAAAAATCACACAGAGAGAAAGAGCTCGAACAAAATACCCGGAGATTATACAGCCGGGATAAAAGAAAAGACTATTTGTTATTGATCTCTGAACTTGTAGTAACGTTTTCCATTCTTCTGTCTTTTCATTTTTTATTTCATTATAGTGTATGTATTGTTCATATTGTACAGTGGTCGAAGGCCTATGTTCTTTATAAATAGTGCATGTTCATAATTTTTCAATCCATCATTTCTTAACATTTCATCTATCTTCGTGTTATTAAATGAGAAGAGTATGATAAGTTCTTGATAAGGAGTTCAACTTATAATTCTTATCGCATTAGTCGAGCTATGTTCGTCACTTGACTAGTGTCAAATGCCAATTACCCAAGAGGGTAAGTAGCAAGGATGAGACTAATGCGTGCAAGGAGGAGTTTGGTGAAAATTTTCACCTTAGCAAGGTAGCTTCCAACATTTGTATGTCGAAAGGTTAACAAGTGCGGACAATAGGCACTGAGAGGTTGTCATGTTAAACGAGAAATCCTATAAGTATTACGAGTCACGATCTCTAGGTATAATTTAGTTAAGCAAGCATAGTCATTTGTATCCTAAAAGGAGAATAAGTGTAGCATTTAAACACTTCGAGAGAAGGTCTCTTTAATCATGTGCCCATTATGCAATTATAGCGCGTTAAGGTTTTCACTACGTCTAAACATCTAATAGTACGTAGAATTTTCTTCATCTATCATCTGCATACAAGTTAGTTCAACTCATTCTCCCTTAGCTTTGTTTATTCTCTGTACATGAGTCTCGAGTTGTAAATAAATAGTTATAATCAGTGTTGCATACCTTTAATTTAATTGCCATAAAGCCTAAACTATAAGTGAAATCTAGCACTAATATCTATAACAATTCCCTGTGTTCAACCTTGGACCACCCAGGTAAACCTACTGTTCGTTTGCACTTGGGCGAGCTTTAGAAAAATTTGTATTCAACGAGGACTTAAGAATTACGGGATGAAGAGGTACATTGTGAGCCTTTCTCATGACTATAATCATATCCTATGACTCATTGCCTACAATGGAAACATGTGATACAGAGAGAACAATGAGTGCATTATGTGTGATGACTTGACTCTGTGACGTATTGTAGTTGAATTAAACATAATTGAAATCATTAAGTCCAAGCACAAAATTGTCAACCAACATCTCTAAGAGTTCACACGTGAGATCCATACTTGGCTTCATGTAGTCCTGGACGCAGCCTCCCTTTTGAAAGTGTTTGTATGGGTCAATAACAAGGTGAATACAAAAAATGTTTATAGTAAGTGGGAGAAGGACGTGTGTCAATGTACCCTACGGTCTCTTCCATTAGATTGCACCGTGAGATTTTTATGATCCACTTGCGTGTCGTCCTAGATCGACCATCCTTTAGAAAGGCCTGATCATAGAAGTTGGAACAATGCAAACTCCAGAATTGGATAGGGTTTCTTAGGTTAATCTTCAATAATTGTCTTTCCTTTCAGTAGCCTGTTGAAGCGTACCTCTGGGATCTGAAAATGGTAAGGTCACACTTATGGGATGAATTAAGTTGGTTAATGAATCCTTGACCAAACAACAGTAGCTAAGAACTATAGGAATAAGAGTTATTATGATATTAGTAATTAGTTGAGATTGTCTCAATTCAGGAGAGGAGTAGTTGATCACCCTTCGGTGGCTGTTGCTCTAAACTTCTGAAGTATCGTTGCAAAAACTAAATCATTTATTTGATTAGGGTTCTTTGATTGTTTGTTTTTGCTGAATTAATTGGATTATTTTTTGTAATGGGTTAAGACAAAGATAACTAATGCAATCAATTGTTTAATATTTCAGCATGTCTTCCTCATTAATTGCTCTACTTAAACATGAAAAATTAACTGGTGAAAATTATGCAATGTGGAAGTCAAACCTGAATATGATTCTAGTTATAGATAATCTACGCTTTGTCTTAATGGAGGAATGTCCTCCTTCCCCTACTCAAAATGCATCATTGAATGTTAGAGATGCATATTACCATTGGAAAAAGGCCAGTGACAAGGTCTGCGTCTATTTCTAGTCCAGTGTGTCTGAAATACTAAGCAAGAAACACGAGACCATGATCACTGCACGTCAAATCATGGACTCCCTTCAAGAGATGTTTGAGGGACAGAAAGAAGGAGAGGCAATCGTTGCCCATTCCAAGAGGTTTCACATGGGTTCATCCTCTGAAACCAAGTCTTCACCTTCATCCTTTGGGTTTAAGAAAATCCAGAAAAAAAAAAAAGGAGGGAAGAGGAAGCATCCTACTACTACTAAAGGAAAAGGGAAGGCTAAGGTAGTCGATAAGGAGAAATCTTTCCTCTACAATGTGAATGGACATTGTAAGAGAAATCATCACAAATACCTTGCTGAGAAGATGAATGAAAAAGAAGGTAAATATGATTTACTTGTCTTAGAAACATGTTTAGTGAAAAATGACAAAAATGCCTGGATACTTGATTCAGGAGCCACTATCAGTGTTTACTCTTCTTTACAGAGAACTAGTTCCTTAAGCAACTCGAAGAGGATGAGATGACGCTCAATGTTGGAATGGAAGACGTCATTTTAACTCATGCAGTGGGAGATGCCAAGTTATTTTTTAGAAATAGATTCCTGTTTTAAGAAAATTTGTACATAGTTCCTAAGTTTAAGAGGGACTTAATTTCTGTTTCTTTGCTTATTGAACAATTGTACTCAATTATTTTTTCTTTAAATGAAGCATTCATTTCAAAGAATGGTGTACATATTTGTTTGACTAAACTTGAAGAAAACTTGTATGTATTAAAACCTAACGACGCGAAAACAATTTTAAATCATGAGATGTTTAAAACTACTAATACTCAAAATAAAGGTAAAGAATTTCTTCTAATAACAATACCTATCTTTGGCATTTAAGATTAGGTCATATTAATCTTGATAGGATCGAGAGATTGTAAAGAATGGACTTCTAAATGGGTTAGAAGATGATTCATTACCATCATGTGAATCTTGTCTTAAAGGAAAGATGACTAAAAGACCTCTTACTGGAAAATATTATAGAGCCAAAGAGCTCCTAGAACTTATATATTCAGACCTCTATGGTCCGATGAATGTAAAAGCTAGAGGTAGTTTTGAATACTTCATCTCTTTTATAGATGATTATCTAAGGTATGGTTATTAATACTTAATGGGGACATAAGTCTGAAGCTCTTGAAAAGTTTAAGGAGTATAAGGTTGAAGTTGAAAATCTATTAAGTAAAAAGATTAAAAAACATCAATTTGATCGAGATGGAGAGTACATAGATTTAAGATTCCAGAACTATATAGAACATGGAATCCAATTCCAACTTTCAGCACCGAGTATACCTCAACAAAATGGTGTATCAAAAAGGAAAAATAGAACCTTGTTAGACATGATTCGCTCAATGATAAGCAATGCTTAATTGCTCAGCTCATTTTAGGGGTATGCAGTAGAGACTATAGTTTATGTCTTGAACAATCTTCCCTCGAAGAGTGTTTCTGAAACACCTTTCGAGTTATGGAGAGGACATAAACCTAGTTTAAGTCACTTCAGAATTTGGGATTGTCCAACACACGTGTTAGTGACAAATTCCAAGAAGTTAGAACCTCGTTCAAGATTAAGGGTGTAAGAATATGGGTTGAACTCGAATAACCCAGACTACTCAATCCATATAATAAGGGTTGGGTTGGGTTAAAAAATTTGATTTTTTTGGGTTGGGTTGGGTCTTCGGTTGGGAGTTGAAAAATTTGATTCAACCCAACCTAACCTGAATTAATATAATATAATATATATATAATATATATTATTTAATAAAAAGAAATTAGGTTTCTTAATTTCTTTTAGGTTGTGTTGCATCTCATCCCTCATCTCAACGTCTCTCGCTGCCTTCCACTTTCACCTCTCCCTCGCTCAATAACCTCTGGCGTCTCCTCCTTTGTCTCAACTCTCTAACATCTCCTTCTTCACCTCAAATCTGAGACATATCTATTCTGTTCGAACCCGAGACAACGAGACTCATAGCTTCCATCCATCTCTAATCTCAAACTCTACGTCTCCTCCTCCATCTCAGATCTCAGACATCCATTCTGTCCTAAACTAGAAACGAAAGAAAGAAAAAAAAATCTATACAACTAGACAACCCAACCCATATTTTACGGGTTGAGTTGGATTGGGTTGAAAGCTAAAATCGAGTTATCCGGGTTGCCAACCCAAATAACCCAAAAATATGGGTTGGGTTGAGAATGTCTCCAAACCCAACCCAATTTCACCCCTATTCAAGATTATGTCAATTTGTTGGTTACCCTAAAGAAACAAGAGGTGGTCTATTTTTTTATCCATAAGAAAACAGAGTGTTTGTATCAACAAATGCTACTTTCTTGGAAGAAGACTACATGAGAGACCATAAACCACGAAGTAAATTAATATTAAATGAATTTACTAATAAATCAACAAGGGTTGTTGACGAAGTCGGTCCTTCATCAAGAGTTGATGAAATTAACACATCAGGTCAATCTCATCCTTCTCAATCGTTGAGAATGTCTCGATGTAGTGAGAGGATTACATCACAACCTAATCGTTACTTAGGTTTAATTGAAACTCAGGTTGTCTTACCAGATGATGCCGTTAAGGATCCATTGTCTTATAAACAGGCAATGAATGATGTTGACAAAAACCAATTGGTCAAAACAATGAACCTTGAAATAGAGTTTATGTACTTCAATTCAGTGTGGGAGCTTGTAGATCTACCTGAAGGGGTGAAATCTATAGGATACACATTGATCTATAAGAGAAAGAGAGATTCGGGTGGGAAGGTACAAACCTTCAAAGCTAGACTTGTAGCAAAAGGGTATACTTAAATGGAAAGGGTTGATTATGAGGAAACTTTTTTCCCTGTTGCTATGTTAAAGTCAATAAGGATTTTCTTGTCCATAGCCACATTTTATGAATATGAAATATGGCAAATGGATGTAAAATATGCTTTTCTGAATGACAATCTTGAAGAAAGTATCTTTATGTCTCAGTATGAAGGGTTCCACAATCCAAGGTCAAAAGTAAAAGGTTTGCAAGCTGAATCGATCCATTTATAGGTTGAAACACTCATCTAGATCTTGAAACATTAAGTTTGATACTGTGATCAAATCTTACGGTTTTGACCAAAACGTTGATGAACCTTGTGTATACAAGAAAATCAACAAAGATAAAGTATCTTTCTTAGTACTTTATGTGGACGACATCCTTCTCATTGGAAATGATGTAGGATACTTAACTGACTTTAAAACTTGGCTTGCAGCCCAATTCCAAATAAAATATTTGAGAGAGATACAATATATTCTTGGGATCCAAATTATAAGGGATCGTAAGAACAAAACGCTAGAACTATCTTAGATAACCTATATAGATAAAATATTGGTTAGATATTTGATGCAGAACTCTAAGAATGGTTTATTATCTTTTAGGCACGAGGTTCACTTGTCTAAGGAACAATGTTCTAAGACACCTTAAGAAGTTGAGGATATGAGACGTATTTCCTATGCCTCAGTTGTGAGCAACTTAATGTATGTTATGTTCTGCACTAGGTCATACATTTGTTATGTAGTGCGAATAGTCAGTAGATATCAGTCCAACTGCATAGTAGAGTCTACAATGCATCCTTGCTTGATGCTCTGCAGTAGGCCATACATTTCTTAGGAGAATGAGAGACTACATGCTTATGTATAGAGCTAAGAATTTGATCCTTACAGGATACACTGACTATGATTTTCAAACCGATGAGGATTCTAGAAAATCCACGTTGGGATCGGTGTTCACTCTATACGAGGGAGTTGTGGTATGATGTAACATCAATCAAGGATATATTGTAGACTTTACTATGGAGGTTGAGTATGTCGCTGCTTGTGAAGTAGGAAAATAAGCGGTTTGGCTCAGGAAGTTCCTGCATAATTTAGAAGTTGTTCCAAACATGAACATACCCATCACTTTATATTGTGATAATAATGGAAGTTGTTGATCCATTTACAAAGACACTCATAGCTAAAGTGTTTGAGGGTCATCTAGAAAGTCTAGGTCTGCGAGATATGTACATTAGGTAATCTTGGGCATATGTGGGAGATGTGTAATGGGTGTGAGGATCCACTAGTTTATTCTATTTGTATACATACGTTTTATATAATTTACTTGTACATTTTACTATTTCCAATGTTTGATGATTACTTTCTTATGTATATCCCATAGAGACTAGAGTTTTAGTCCAAATGGGAGTTTGTTAGGATTTATGTCATAAAACTCATAGATAGTAAATATAATTCATTAACTGTTATTTATTAATAAAATATTATTATTATTTCAATAAGTGTTATTGATTATATTATTTAGTTTTGTCTTAATAACCTAAATCTAATAAACTAACATCCTAATGAGTCTTGAACAATATGTAGACATACAGGGATCAATGTTCAAGATCAGCTAAGGTCTATAGTATAGGGATAAGGTTTGGTACCTTATCTTAATAACACTATGGATACGACTCACTTTGTATTTGATATAAATGCAATGATCAAACGCATTCGTGTAGGTGACATGCGAGTGAGGGTATCCTATGCAATGAGTTTGCATAAGATCGGACCACGAAATACTAACCACTAGATGTAACTTCATTAACTAGTTCCGTTTCTAATTCATTAGAATGACCTAGGTAACTTAATCTTAATTCTGAGTGTATTATGAACTCATGTTCGCGAGAAATTATCCTTTGATTTGTACAGATGAGGGTGGGTAGATTGTCGACTCAATATGCTTATCATTTTGGGGACAAGATCGAGTGGAGAGCTGGAAACATAATCACATAAGATGGAATTCACTCATTTCTAACTTTAAGATAAGTAGATGAGTGTTCCCTTAAATGGAATCTCTGAAATTGAACATAGGGGCAAAATGATAATTTCATTTAGCTGGTGTTATGAACACTCGTAAAGGACGAACTTACTGTTACTGGTCTATATCCGTGAACACAAAAATATATTTATAGTTGAGAAGAGTTCAAGTGTGAGTCTTTAGTGGAGTGTACACGCAGTTAACAAACATTGATTAATGTGGTTAATGAGTTTAGCCAATTAATCTCATATGATTGTAGATTCTGATTTATAGGTCCATTAGGTCCTTTTCCTAGCTCGTAAAGGATAATGAGATTTATTTATATTGGTTGTAATTTGAAATGTTCAAATTTATTTTGGGAATTAGTATATTGTATGGTGATACATTATAATATAAAGTTTATATTTTGATTAAACTTTATTATATAAAATTAATTTTGGATATGATTCAAAATTAATTTATAAGAGATGAAATATTTGAATGAGTTTAAATATCAATTTAATGTTAATTAGATTCATATTAAAACTATAGATTAAAATTTAATGCCTATATGATACACATTAAAATTATAGGTTATGAGAGAAATTTATATTCAAATATGATTCAAATTTGAATTAAATTAAATATAAGATATTTAATTTACCAATTAATTAATTGAAGAACTAATTTTAGTTTTATTTAGTTAAATTTGATTTAATTATATTAATTAAATTAAAACTATAAGATATGTGAGATATATTCATTAAATATGACTTAAATGAAATATTAATTGAATTAAATTTAATTAATTATTATTTTAATATTTTTATTAATTTAATATTTTTAAATTAATAGAATCTCATAATTCTTTTCAACTTTCTAAAGAAAAGGGAGTTATAAATACGCAGAGGAAAAGATTTTTCAACCTAAGCATTTTGCATATCTGCAAATTCTCTTAGAAATTCTCTAAAAAACGTTTTCCCATTCCAATTGGTTCCCTCAAATCAATCTCATTCCAGAGGATATGAAGGTCTTTGACGGGTGGTGTTTCCAATTCAGTGATTTGTAGATTCAGAGACGTTAACAAAAGTAAGTTACTCTATTATGTTATTCTCTATATCTTTTAATTTAAAAGCATGCTTAGCCCTTAAGAAAATTAGTTTCTGTAATATTTTGCCAACGTACTGTATTTTCAAGTTCCCAATTAAATTGATCTAAGGTCTTTGTAAAATCTTCCACTGCCAAGGGCTTTAATCCCTTCATCCTCATCATCAACCATAAGAATATGATCCCATTCTTTATTTAAATTATCTTGTTTCGGGATCATAAAGCTTTTAAGAAAATATAACTTTGCCATTTTAGGCGATCATCATCAGTCCCAACAATGCTTATGTTAAACATAATGTTTAAGTACTGTCTAGTAACAGTTTTTAGGCTCTCAAAATAGACTCTCTTTAAATATCATCCCCTTAATCTCTTTCTTCTTAATCTTTCGTATTTCATGACAATTCAGTCTAGTTACTAATGCAAATTCTCTCAACCCAAATTTTATCACTCTCCCTCCTATTAAGAAATTAAGTTGAGTTGTTGACTTCAATTTGCACATCCTTTGGATAAGGTGCAATAAGAGTTGAGAGGACTAGTTTGTCATTGAGAAATCAAGGAAATGTCTAAATATTACTTGTTTGAATCCGCTAGTCAGAGTTTCTCCAAGATTTTCCTTTATCTTATCACTTACGGTGCTTTTAGTTTGGAGATTCATCTTTAAGGATCCATTTCTCCTTGCAGAACACACGAGGTATACAAAGTCCTAATATGGATGTGTAATCAATTTTAAGTTATAATTGTAAAAGGCTAATCATATTAAAAGAGATGTTAATATACCTAATCAAGTATACTTGATAACAACCTAGGCAGTCAATGACCCAAAAAAGTTAGAATTAAGTAACAAATAACAAAACTACCAGTCAAACAAACATAACAATGAAACAAATTATATAAATGTAGTATACTTCAAATATATATTATTGATTTCAACATAAATTATCTTAATGAATAACTTGAACTAACAGATATGATAAAAAATAGAGTTATATACAGTCAGAATACACAAATACATTATACTTCAAATATATATTATTGTTTTCACCGTAAGTTATCCCAATCCATAACTTCAACTAACATATGCCAGTGTAAATAGAGTCACACAACCAGGATGTACAAATACAATGTAATTGACAAAAAAATATAGTGTAATTGACAACAAGTAGATACCACATACAATCTGTTATATGTAGACAGAATGCACAAATACTTTGTAATTGATCACCCATATCTCAGCCTTTTCATGCGTCATAGGTGCTTTCCCTTTGCATATTTTCTGTTCTTTGCCCTTTTATATTTTTTTACCACTTTTTACCTATGATTTGTTATAAATTGTCATTTGATCGATATATTCTATAAAACCTTTCTATTTATCAAAAGTGATAGATTGTTACCTTCTTTCCCTTCGTTGTATCCTTTGTTTTTTTTTTTAATTATTGTTTGTTGATTTTTCCTTTGTTTTTGTTGTGTCTTTTATTTTTGAAGTATGTTCCTCATCATCCTCTCTTTCATCTTCTTTTCTTCATATTGGTCTTCTTCTTCTCTTTTATCATCTTTACTTTTAGTACTCTCATGTTCATCATGATTTATTGGTTAAAGTTCATATTATTAATTTACCAAATACAATATACTTTATTATTTGAAGTACAACAATGTAGACACTATACCTTCTTATCTTTTTGTGGTTCTTAGCTTCCTCTTGTTCCTCATTTGTTGGTTTCACAAATTTTCTTTTGCTAGCCTACACATGTTCGCTTTAGGTTTCAGCAGACTATATTTCTTAGATAATCAGTTCAAAAAAGACAAATTATCAAGCTTTTTATCCTTGGTTTTTTCTGCACGACATTCTCTTCTTTTGGAGGTTCATTCATTCCCCTCTTCTTTGAAGTTTTAGGATTTTCATGCTTACTTCTGGAGCCTACAACTATTGGATCTTCTGGTCTCTGTTGTAGATATGCATATAATAATTTAACAACATTTAGAAGTTTTTTCTCATTGAAAAAATTTAGATGCATACCTCGTTCGAACTTGACAAAGTTTCAACTTCTTTTATTGATGGGTTCTTCGAACCAGTAATTCCAGCAGACTTTAATTTGTCGCTCACTCTTGTTCTTCCTTCTCCCTTCTTTTTTTTTTATCTTTAATTTTGCTACAAATTATAAATGGAATAAACGTTTATAAATATTAAAAGGATTTATGTTACCATGGTTGTTCCTATAAATAAGGAAAGATCTTCTAATATCTTGTAATGTATTTTAAAATAATAATTAAAAAACCAAATAAACGATTTAGATTCAAAAGTGTATCTCCTATATATAACTTATCATTAAAAATAAAAATAAATGATTTACGTTCTACATTTTTTCTGACCTTTGGAATAGTTTAGAGAGATCCCTGAATGTGTTTTTTTGTTACCTCTGCATGTCATAATCGTGAAGAATGGGGGTGTTATTAACCATCAATTTCACTAAACATCTTAAATTTAAGTGGAATGAAAGAAGAAGGAAGAAAATAAACCCTTTTTCTGCAGAGGACGAAGCTGGACACTTTTTTATGCAGAAGGTTTTGAAGCTCCTCCGCAAGAAGCAAAAACCTATCGAAGATGATTGAAGGAACCCATTCAAGAATTTGGGAAAGAAAGTAGAAAGCAAGCTGAGGAAGATAAATGAAGCAAAAACCTGAACACTTTCTTGCCACACGTTGAACATTTGAAGAGTTTGAAGGGCTTAAAGATTCTTTTTCGGTGATCCTTTTTCACGTAACCTCTTTTGCTGAACGTTTGAAGTGTTTGAAGCACAAGTATGAGAACACTCTTTCCTGCACAATTTAAAGAAAAAGTATGAGACGGCTGCCCCGATTTCTATTTTTAAATTGGGGTTTTGATGGAGATAAAATTGGGCTTTTGGGGAAATTTTGGGATTTTGATGAGTTTTAATTGATTTGATTGTTTTGGTAGGAAAAAAATTAGAGGATAGCTGTAATCATTGTTTTAGTGGAGATCGAGTCAATCATGGGGTATTTGTGGTTTTTGAATAATTGTATTTGGGACGTTAGTTCTTTTTCATTAGAATAGGGGCATTTAAAACATTTTTGTAGCAATGTTTTTTTTTTATTTTCATTTTTTACGATTTTGCTATTTTACCAATTTAAATCAAATGATACATTTTTAAAAATAGCATAATAAATTAAAATATTTACAACCTATAACAAAATTTTAGATTCTATCAATGAAAGAAACTGATAGATTTCTATTCGTGTCTATCAATGCCACTGATAGAAGCATATTAGTGTCTATTAATATTTATTATTGATAGAATCTGAAATTCTTACATATGTTGTAAATATTTTGTCAAATTTGTTACTTTTAATAATTCTCCAAATTAAATTGTGCTATTTATCCAAAGTTTGATTTTAGTATTCTTTTGGTCCGCCCCTAGAATTACTACTAGAAAAATATATAAAAGATAATTGGGCCATGCAGGTTCTCTATAATAATGATGAGGACCATACCCTTAGCCAATTTAGATCTTAATATAAGATCATTCAAATTTAGTTAGTTAACAGAGAATGTGTACTCAAAAAACCAGTAAACTTCAAAAATCAATTGCCAATTGAATCAATAGAGATAACTAACCAATTGTTAGAAGAAGGTGAGCAAACTGACGAACTTCAACAGAAAAAAACCTAACCAAATTGAAATAGAGAAATTCAAAATCAATTTGAAATTGATATGGGATTTTTCGTTTCAACTTGATTTTCAATTCAAAATCTAACCAAATCAATTTTGAAATTGATGGAATGAGGAAGAGAAAGAGAAAATGCAACTTGAATTTTCACAATATCAGCTTGAAATTCAACTAGTTTTTTCTAGGATGAAAAGAAGAAAAATGGATTTTGGCTGTTTGTTGTAATGAGGAGGAAAGGAAAAACGATTGTATTTGAGACCATTGAGGTTAGTTTTGTAATTAAAACGATATATTAGAAAGAATTTGGCAGGATTTTCCATATTTACGTATTTTTGTCATATTGAAAAAAATGGTGATATATGGATGCAAATATATTATTATTTTTTAAAAGGTATTGTAATAAATGCAGAGGTGGGGATTTAAACCCAGAATCTCTTTATACATACAGGTGTCGAGCTAAACTCATGTTGGCATATGTTAATCATTTTTGCTACTTGATGCAATTTGTAAATGACGAAATTGTTGAACATCTTTATAAAATATAGAAAATTTTTAGATTCTATTAACCATTGTTAGCTATTTGTGATATATTTAAAATTTGCTATATTTTGTAAATATTTTAATACATTTTACTATATTTAAAAATGCCTATAAAAGAAACAATTTTTTTTGTCAAATACATCTTAAATCAACTAACATTTATATATATAAAAGATTAAGAAATCTTGGTTCAATTCTTTTTATCTCAATTTGTACTAAAAAAGCAGGTTTTTTTAAAAATAAGTTTGTGAAAACAATTTTTTTCTCATTTATAAAATCTCTCAACATTTTAAAGAACATTATAAAAAATTTCAATTGGATACTAAACATATCCATCTTTAAAAATAAAAGAGTTATGAGGTGTTTAGAAAACTGAAATATAATCAAAATTACACAGAATTAGAGAAGTGTTGGATTGGGCGTCGAAATGAGAGCGTAACAAAAACAAAACCGTAAAAGTTAAAACGATAAAGAATGAGTATAATTGAATTTTGGATTGGGGTTATAAAACAACACTAAAGGGGCTGTTTGGGACCCCAGTTTATCACTGTTGGGTTGGGTTACTAGAACCCTAACCTTTGTTTGGGGTCCAATTTATGGAAACCCTAGTTTTAATGTTTCCATAATGCCCCTCAATCTCTTTCGCACTTCTCCTCACTCTGCCATAACCCTTCTCCTCACTCTGCCGTAACTCGTGTAATATCCCGATTTTCTGCAACATAACCCTCAATTTTTGTCTTCTTCCTCTTTCCCCTTCCTCTCCGCATTTCCTCTTTTCCCTTCCTCTCTATGTTTTCTTCTCTTCCTTTCCCCTCTCCATTTTCCTCTTTCCCCTTCCCTCTCTACTTTCCTCTTTTCCCTTCCCCTTTCCATTTCCTATCTCTATCGTGATTCATTTTTCTATCCTTCCTCTTTTTCTTTTTTTAGTTTATGTTAAAATTTCATAGCTATTATCCAAAACTTGTGCTCTATTTTGTGTCAAATAAACGGCGATAGCAATTAGAATAGCGAGGGCAGCTCAGAAAGTGGTTCGTATTGGGATTGTCCTAGTGGGATTTGGACTTGGGGTTAAATGGAATTGGCAATTTTGTTTGTGAAATAGAAGTCATTTTTTTCTATAAATAGAGAGAGAGATGCTGTGTTTGGAGCTCTGTTTTTTGAGATGAGATTTAGTTGAGATTATTGGGTTTTGAATATTGATAAAGTGTTCAATTTTGTGGTTGATGAGAAATGAGTATCAAAAGAATTTGCTTTCCTGATAGGAATCTTTAAGTAGAATTATATTTCTGATTTGTGTAACTTCACATTTGGATTGAATGTCTATCTATTTTAAATCATTTTTTGTCTGTTTAGTATAATGGATAAATATATAACTAAATTTTTCTGTGGGTATACAGGAGGAAGAAACCTTGGTTATAACTTATAATTAATACTTGTTACTGATGTTTAATTTGTAAGAATGAGAGAAACATAAGGATTATTTGTGAGGGAAAAATCCATTCTTCGTTGGAGTTTAAGCAAATGGGATGAAGGGAAAATTCCAACAAAATATGAAGAAAAGTTGAGCATAACCGAAACACTCTTGACATAGCAATTTGCAGTTCTATGAACACTCTTAATTAAAGATATAAAATTATTTTGTTAATTTAGTTAAGTGTATAAACCTTGCCTATAAAATTTAAATACATAAATAAATTTTGAGAATTCGACATTAAAGTTGTGTTTGAAATAAACTAAAATTTTTAATTGATATGAGAGTTTGATTGTTTAATAAGATTGGTTGTGAATATATTTATTAACATCCCTCTTAATTAAACGTTCATTCTTATAATTATTTTTCTTTATAATTTGATGTTCTTTAAACTTCTAAGCTAAATTTTGAAAATAAAATAAAATTTTGGATTTAATATAAATTTTTAAAAATAAATATATCATACACTACCTTTTCCATAAACACATATTATTATAAAACTATCATAACACTACCTACATAATCATTCATTCAAACACATCTTATTATAACACTATCATAATTTTATCCATATAACCCTTCTTCCAAACACATCTTATCACAATACTATCTTCTTAAATCCTCCTCCTAAACACAACTCATAATAAGAGTTTTATCATAACCCTAACCTTTTCATAACTCAACCAAAAGGCCCCTAATAATTTTGTAAGTGATTATTGCACAAATGATGCTCATAACCAATTGAGTTTTTCCATTACAATTACCCTTTTAAAAAACATTTTAAAAATGAAAAAAAAGAAAGGTAGAAAATGAATCCATTTCCACCGTTTCCTTTTTGTTGTGCAGAAAAAAAAAAAAAAAAAGTGGAGAAAGCGGTGGGCGGCAATTGCGCATAATGGTTTGTAAACCTAAACCAGCGGTGCCGTGCCCAAGTTTCCTCTCATTCTTCTTCCTATTTCTCCTCCTCTTTCTCTCATGGCTTCTAGAATTTTGTTGAGAAATGACCAGAAATCATCTGAAGAACGCTTCTTCTACCAACACCTTACTCTTTTTTATCACTTGTGCGGGTCTTCTTGGTGCCGCTCTCATTGCTGATTTGCTTTGGACATCTTCTTCCTCTTTTTCCATTGCATC
>JBBPDI010000009.1:11951584-11968286 GCA_037974545.1 Cucumis variabilis | reverse complement strand
AACGATGTATACGGTCTCGAAAATTCACATCTAACTACTGGGTGGTCTTATTTTGAGTGGTTTTCATGTTTTTGGCTCTTCCGATCTATCTCGGGGGTGGGTTTGCTTGTGCTTGTTCAGGGTGGCTAAATTTCTTAAAATGGCGATGGTTACTTGTCCTGAATTCCTTCTACACGGTGAGCATTTGATGCTCAACAAACCGATTCAGTGTTGGATTGTTTAGATCAGAAAAATTACTACAAAATAAATAGATTTCAAGTCAGTAAAACTTTTATAGGGAAATAAAAATATACATAAATGTTATTTACCGTTAGGCAGCCCTTGACGACCTCGATGCACTCTAGTGGTACATCTGTCCACTTTAGGGCCTGAATAGGAAATGTGTCTCGTGTCAGCACATCGATCGTGCAACTGAAACGAGAGGTGTGTGCTAAGACATGTCTGTCCTCTCTAGGGGGATGGAAATGGGAATTCTTCCATTCTGTTGTACGTATCATTCGACATCTATGTTTCTAAAATATCGTCGTACTCTCCTCGCAGTGGGAGCCGAATGAGAGGGTCTACTAAAAATGATTGTTATTATATGCAATAAGCATAATTTAAAAACATGATCAGATGAGAGAGAAAATGTATTAAATATACTGATTATTATGAACCTGAAGTGTCACCTACTGACGATGAACCACTTGCGTTATCCAACACATCAAGATTAAGGAAATAGTCTTCCTCGTGCGCATTACTCAGAAAGTTAGACTTCATTTCTATAGACATAAAAATCAATAAAACATTAAACAAATAAACATGAGTATCACAACGTAATTAATGTATAGAAAAATGACTAAATGTGTGTATACGTAAAAAAAACATTGTTATTCATCATCGTATGACTTGCTTTGATGTGATGATTGTTCGTCATCTTCATCGTTTATGAAATTTTCCACGACATGACAAACATTTGGTCTTTCCACTATTGTAGGATCAACTTCAGTCTTACATAGTGTGTCATCCTCAATGATGTGTTCGTCCATCTGATCTTCAATGATGATTTCTAGTACATTAAGTTGATCATTCTCGATATCTTCCATGTCTGGAAAGTTTCATACACGTTTATTTTGCACTACTTGAACAATTTTCCAATTGATACCATTTTTAGGATCCTCAAGGTAGAACACCTGATGTGCTAGGGTTGCGAGAATCACGAGTTCCTTAGCGAACAAAAAATGGAACGTGTTTATTGATTTGTAGCCTAGTTCCTCGTACGTCCTATGATTTTTATTTTTGTCTGTGTTAAGCCATTGACACTTGAATAATCAAGGTTCAAATGGTTATTGGACGTGCACCACTTCGTCCAAAGCGCCGTAAAAATTATTGTTGGCACTGCCTTCACTACCTTCCCCAATTACCATGACTCCACTATTTTTTGTTGTGCGTCAAAAATCACACTCCAACCTGTGAAATTATACGCCACCAAATGCATCCACTTTAAGAGCGGACATTAAGTGATGATCCAATTGCAGGTGAAAATAAATCTTGAGAAATGTTTGAATTGTCACGCATTTCTGCCATACCCTAAAATTGGGTTTAACATAAAAGTACTTATATATGTAAAATATGTATAAAGTAGAAATGCTCAAAGTCATTTACTCAAAATACCTGAGCTTTGAACCAATCGACAAATGCTCGTTGGTGTCTTTTAAACAGTTTAGAAAAGCTTTCACCGCTACGACATATCAAAAGAATGTGTTTTCTAAAGTATACAATTGTGAGTTTGTGTGTCGGCGAGGTATAAAACCCTAAAATATGTATAAAAATGTGTACCTCCGATATTCGACTATTTCATCTACATTGTTGAGGATGTACCGATAAAAGAGTCGTTTCTCTTCTTGTGATATACTTCGTAATCGTGATGCTTCCAATGATCGTACCTTCTGAACGAATACTTCATACTCACCAATGACCTCATCCTCTTCAATGCTATCGTCATTTTGATCATCTCTAGTGAATTGGGTCTCAATCCCCTTCAGGTAGCGTGAACAGAAAGTACTTCATTCGTTCATAAGATATCCTTCTGTAATAGACCCCTCAGGAAGTGTTTTGTTACGAACATATTTTTTTAGTGTACGAAGACTTCTTCCAATGGGATATATCCAACTATAAGAAATTCGACCAGTAACCTTCGTCTCATATGACAAGTGACTGCAAGGTGTACCATGACATTGACATTGAGAACTATAAGAAATTCTTTCCAATTTGCACAACATAATTATAATATTTGACTGTAATCTGTCCAAATCACTTATTCTTATCGTCCTAGCGCACAAATCAAGAAAAAACTGCACAACTCAGTAATTACAGTGTATACATTTTTTGGTAAGAATGTCCTAACACCAATTGGAAGAAGTCGGTGTAGCAGTATATGATAGTCGTGCATTTTGAGAACTGATATTTTTCCTTCGTTTGCATTCACACATCGTGAAATATTAGAAATGAAGCCATCAAGAAACTTAACTTCTTTTAAGAACTTACAGAACTCAATCCGCTTGCTGCTAGTCAAGGTATAGCTCGCATGTGGTTTCACCAATCGGTTACCCACTTCTACCAGATGTAAATCCTTTCTTATTTTCAAATCTTGTAAATCTAATCTGACATTCGTGGTATCTTTTGTTTTTCCTTCAATATTCAACAACGTACTGACCAAGTTGTCACAAACATTCTTTTCAATGTGCATTACATCAAGTTTGTGACGAATAAATAGTCTTGGCCAATAAGGAAGATCGAAAAAAAATACTTTTCTTAGTCCAATTGAGAACTCTTTTTCTTTTTCTATCTTTTGACGAAGGATGCTTACTCATTGCTAGAAATTCCAAGAATTTAGTTGTTTCAATATTTCTTGGCCATTTATTACAACTGGAGGTGATTTACGCTCTACCTTTTCATCATGGAGTCTACTTCTACGTCAAACATGATTATCTGGAAGGTACCGTCGATGTTCCATTAATGTTATCTTTCTGCGTATTTCGAACAATGATCTATCCTCATGCAAATGGGACATGCCTGATATCCTTTTGTACTCCAACTGAATAGATCACCATAAGCCGAAAAGTATTAATTGTCCATAACAAAACTGCATACAACTGAAAATATTGATCCATCAGACAATCATACGTACGCACATCAAACATCCATAGATTTTTTAACTTCTCATGTAATGGCTGTAGGTACACATTAATTTCTCTGCCAGAAGATTTATGACCGGAAATGAGCAATGACATGAAGAAGTTTGACTCTTTCATACATTTCCTTGATGACAAATTGTATGGAATTAACACCATAGGCCACATACTGTACAAGGTACTCATATGACCAAAACGGATGGAATCCATCTGAAGCTAACCCCAAACGAATATTTCGTGGATTGAATCAAAGTGCTTCCACTCGTTTCCACTCGTTTATCCTTATGTCATCGTATATTTGTTGAACTTTCTTGCGATACAAACAATCATTGTAATCCTAGCTCCAACGAAAAATAACGCAATACCTTTTGTGAAATTTTGTTTCGTGATCTGTTGGAATTAATTTTATATCGAGACTCACCACAAGTCAGACATTGTTGCAAGTCCTCAAACTCCTTCTAGAACAATACACAGTCATACTTACAAGCATGAATAGTCTCATACCCTAAGCCCAAATCACGTAATTTTCGTTTGGCTTCATAAAATGAAATAGGGATGTTACTACCATACATTAGAAACACACGTTTTATTAACTTTAATATCATATCAAAGGACTTGTTGCTCCAACTTTTGAGAACCTTGATGTGCATTATTTTAACCAAAAAATTTAGTGACGAAAATTCTGAACAGTCGGGGTATAGCTCACAACTTGATTGATTTAGTAACTCCTTAAATATGTTGTTTGTTCTATCTTCTTCTAAATCTAAACCTTCTTTCATATCTTTTACTTGTTCAATACCAGCTTGTAATTCATGCAACATATTCAACATTTCATTTTCTTCAGTAACTGGGTTACTGTTGATTCCTTCATCAACTAGTGGGTTACTACTAGTTCCTTCATCAACTATTGGATAACTACTACTCGCTCCTTCATTAAATATTTGTATACCTATGTTCAAGGTCACGGGCTCTCCATGATACACCCAGTTTATATAGGAGGAGGCTATTCCAATGGTTAATAGATATCGCCTCCAGCCTCTAAGGAGTCCTAGTTTGAACTCATACATTTTTTGCATGGACACCTTATTTTGCCATAATTATTTGTGTGATGTTTTGCAACCTAGAAAAACTGAATAAGTCCTTCTCTGTACTCAACAAAAAACTTATCCTTAGTTTTCATCCAACTCTTGTCTATCTCGTACAAAGGCCTAACAAAGAAATATGTTATATTAGGTTTATACATACTCCATTTTAGTTACTCTATTTAATATTTTCAAAAATTCAAATGCAATTTGGAAATGAAATTCAAATGCAATTTGAATATGAAATTCATATTCAATATCGAATTCGATAAAGACCCCTTAGCTTTATCTCAAATTTACTAAATCCTAAACTATTGTTCAATATAATGTATTCAAATTTAATCTAAATTTATACAGTTTTTTAAATTCATACATTATTTAATTTTGTATAATTTTCTAATTGCAATAAAAAATATACATACATATACATTACACATTGCATATACACATATACATATTAAATATACACATAACACATACACATAAAATTATACTTACATATGCATATATATACATTACACATTACATATACATACACCCTAAACATATACACATAACACATACACAATAAACATATATCTATATATACATATACATACACCCTAAACATATACACATAATATATACATCCTAAACATATACCTATATATACATATACATACACATTAAATTATACATACATATACATTACGCATTACGCATTCTAAATCTATATAAACATATATATACATACACTTTACGCACCTAAATGCAAAAAAAACACAAAAAAATGACCTCAGCAACAGCAGCGGTGAGCAGTGACGGTGGCAGTGGGCAGTGACGACGGCGATAATGGCCCTTTCTCTCCCTTTCTCTCTCGAATTTCCTTCTCTTCCATGAGTTTGTGAAAAGCCTCTATGTTGAAATAGCCAACACTTTCCACAACGTCTTCGAAAACATCGTGACAACACACTTTTCATGATGTGCTTAGTTGTTGACATTGCAAATTATTGTAACTTTCCGTGACATCGCGGAAAGTTGAATAAGGAATTTATTACTTTCGACTTTCCACAACGCATGTCAGAGTTGCGTCGCAAAAAAGTACTCTCTCGCGATGTCACTAGGTCAAATGTCGCAAAAAGTCGAAATAATAAAATTCATTATTCAACTTTCCGCGACGTGCTCGACCGTTGACGTCGCGGAAAGTTATCTTAAATTTATTAATTTTGACTTTTTGCAACGTCACACGCCCTTACGTCACAAAAAGTCTAAATATTAAATTCAATGTTCACCTTTCTGCGACATTTGGGAGATACACGTCGCAAAAAGTCTCCTATGAAAGGAAACGTTTCAACTTTCCGCGACGAGATGTCCTCAAACGTTTGGGAGGTTACCATTGGATTTAATATTTGGACATTTTGCGACGTGTCTCAGTCGCACGTCATGGAAAGTCTAAAAACAAATTAAATATTCAGCTTTCTGCGACATTTGAGAGATACACGTCGCTAAAAGTCTCTTATGAAACGAAACATTTTGACTTTCCACGACGTCTCCGAGAAGTATGTTGCGGAAAGGTAAAACAACAAATTAATTAGTAAACTTTCTGTGACGTCATGATCCCAAACATTGCAGAAAGTGCCACACTGCCACGTATTATGGCTTATGTGAGAAAAAGCGGATTAACACCGATGTTGCTTTTAGCGACATCTTGTCTTGCGTCGCGATAAGTTCGAATTTTTGTAGTGTTATTACGATTATAGAAGACAAATAAATATAGTAACAAACACAATCTAATGAAGCTGATTTTCTAGATTATCATTAATTTATTTTACAAGTAGTTAAATGCCACATTAATTCTTAAATTTTGTACCTAAATTAATCACATATTATTCAATATTACATTAATACCTTTAGTTTTTCTTTTACTAGAATGCGCCACACTTCAATATTATCAAATAATTGATTGAGTATAAATCATGAGACTTCATACCTACTTATCCCATAACAAATTTGAACTAAAATTTTAAGAGACGGTAAATAGCATTAATTTAGTCCTTAAAGATTCAAAATTTATTCTTAGCTGATAAATTTCAAGATTTCACCTTGATTTTTAATGCATATCCATTGATTATTTAAATAAATTACGAAGTGAATAACTTCACCAGAAGGGAAAGGTAATAAAACTTACTTAATTATAGATTATTTTAGGATTTTTTTTTCAAAAAATGGAACAAAATGCAAAAATATTTACACCGTATAGAACAATTTTAAAAATGAAAAAAAAACACAAGCTAACAATATGAAATAACAAAAATACCCCAACGATTAATCGATCATATGTGCATGAAAAATGATTTTGTACCCAGTCTAAACAATCTCGTATCCTTGTATACTAAGTCTAAACGATCTTGTACTATATGTATGAAAGCCTCCTCTTATAAATACTTCTCCTAATATATCCATCTTTTTTGTATTATTTTGTTGGGTAATTTTGTCAAAAGAAATATATTTAAATTAAGATTATTCTTTTATGATATCTACGAAAATCCCAAAGAGGATTATTGTTGGTAAAGATAAAAAGATCTTCCTATTTATTAGGAATCTTTTATCTAAACTATTAATTTATTCGTAATGAAGATTTGATCTGAAGATCTTTAAATAGTTTGGTCTTGGACTTTATCGATGTGCATCATCTTATGAAGAAAATCTCCTTTGAGGAGTTCTCTTTCGAAGATTTGTTATTTTAAGAAAGAAGATGTTTTACCTTCATATTATGAACCATTGAAAAAACTGCAAGCAAGTTAATATTATACCTGTAAGATTATATTGCACCTGTGATAAGAAATAAGGAAGAACATGTGCTGAGTATCTGTACATAACCAACTCAGGGGGAGCCTGAGTTATCTTCAATAAAGTAGCGACCATATATGCAGGGAGAGCTTGTTTAATTAAGTTTTAGTTTCAACTTAATTCAGTAGTTTATTTTGAAGGGTTTATCTTCTAAGAATAAACAATCTGTTTAATTTATTGAACATCAGTAATATTTCTCAATTGAGCAGTAAGCTCCTCAGACATAGATGGTATTACCGAACTAGGTTAACAAATTTCTTTATGGTATTTACTTACGTTTGTCTTGATAGTTATTACTATAGTTAACAACTTTGCACATAGCTAGAGGATATTATTGATCTTCACATTTCTTTCAATTGGTATCAAAGCAAGGTTCTTAATCAATGGAGTTGCCAACAGAAGGTGGTCTGATAACTTAACCATCGATTGTTAATGAAAAAAACTACTCATATTGGAAGACTTGGATGACATCTTTTATTAAATCTCTTCATGCAAAAGCTTGGAAAGTTGTTCTTGCAGAATGGGATCCACTGATGATTACTATTGATGGGAAAGCTACTCCAAAACCTAAAGTAGATTGGACAGACGCTGAAGAACAAGCTTCCATGGGGAATTCACGTGCTCTAAATGATATATATAAAATGGAGTAAATCTGAATGTTTTTAAATTAATAAATTTTTGCACAACAGCTAAAGAGGCTTGGAGAATTCTTAAAGTATCGTTTGAAGGTACCTCAAAAGTAAACATATCTCGACTACAACGGTTAACATCCAAGTTCGAATCTATGAGAATTATGGAAAAAGAAATTGTAGTCGAATATAATGAGAGAATTTTGGAGATACTCAATAATTCCTTTAATCTCAGTGAAGGAATTTCTGAATCCAAGCAAGTAAGGAAAGTCCTGTGCTCATTGCCAAGTAAGTTTGACATGAAGGTAACAGCAATTGAAGAAGCGCATGAGATTACAACCTTAAAACTTGATGAGCTATTTGGATCTCTCTGAATATTTAAAATATCCATATATGATCGAGAAAGCATAAAGGGAAAAAGTATAGCTCTTCAATTAGTTCATGAGGAAGAAAATATTGAGAAAGGTAAATCTTCTAAATGATCATATAAATGAGTCAATTGCTATATTGACTAAACAATTCTCTAATGTGGTGAAGAAGTTTAGAAATACAAATAATTATGGCTCTTATAATAAAGATGAATAACTATAGAACAAAAGAGATTGCCAAATCAAACACCAAAGACAACAGATCATTCAAGTGCAGGGAGTGTGGTGGTCTGGCCATTATAAGGCTAAATGCCCCATATATCTAAGAAAACAGAAAAAAAAGCTTTGGTGCAACCTTGTCTAATGAGGAATCTGTTGAGAGTGAAGAGGATGGAGAATATATTAGAGCGTTTATGAGTATTTTGTCGAATGATGATATACCTCAAGACTCAAAGTCACAACAAGAACAACAAGAAATTCGTCCATCATTTGACCAATTAGAGCATCAATGGAAGGATGATCCAGATGCTCGTGCTATTCAAAAAGAAAAAAATACAAGAGCTTTTTGATGAGAATCAACGACTGTTAATTGTAATATCCTCTTTTAAAGCATAAACTGAAAATGTGCAATTTGAGTACGATCAACTATCAAAATCTATAAAGATGTTGAATTCTAGAACTTATAGTCTAAACCACAATTTAAATGCTGGAGAAGCTTGTTCGAAGAAGTATGGACTTGCCTATATTTCTTCTGAAGATAATGAAAAATAGAAGACTTTAACTATATTTTTTTCAGCAAATCAGGAAAGAGAATGCAAAAGGTTCGTTTAATTCATCTCAAAACATTGCAGGGAACAAAAATTCTGGAATTTGGACCTGTCATTATTGTGAAAAATGAGATCATATTAAACCTTTTGCCTACAAATTACAGAAATACATGTTCTATCATCAAAAGATGCACTCCAAGAACTATGGTAACCATAAATATCAGAAGGCTACAACAAGAAACTACTCGAAAGCTAGAGCTAAGAAAGATTAGAGAATTAAAAAGAGCCTCGTACTACGTAAGACTGGTATTTTGATAGTGGTTGCTAGAGACATATGATAGATAATTGCTCATATTTCTCCAACTTAAAAGAATATTTGTCGGGTCATGTGACTTCTGGTGATGGTGCAAAAGAAAAAATTCTTGCAAATGGTAATATTACCGATGCAAATCTTGCTAAACTTGATGATGTCAGGTATGTTGAAGGGCTTACTATTAATCTGATTAATATAAGTCAATTTTGTGCTCAAGGACATACTGTAAACTTCTGTAAAGAATAATGCATTATTAGAGATAAATATAACAGTTTGTTTGTCAAGGACATTCGACAAATAGACAATTGTTACCATTGGGTCTCTAACAATGAGTCAAAATGCAACTTATCTATAGAAGAACATACTCAATATGGCATGCGTGACTAGGACATACTAGTCTATGATCAATAAGTAAGGCTCAAAAGAATGATGCACTTCTAGGCATGCCTACTCTTGAATTACACAACAATTGTCGTTTTATGACTCTGTGTTGATGATTACTCTTGTTTCTCTTGGATTAAATTCTTAAAAACTAAATCCGAAACGACCAAGATATGCATAACCTTATGCATGAGGTTACAATGAGAACAAGGAAAGCATATTGTGAGAATACGAAGTGATCATGGAATAGAATTTGAGAATGATAAATTTAACGAATTTTGTGACTTTGAAGGAATTCTTCATTAATATTTTGCTCCTCTGATGCCTCAGCAGAATGCAGTTGTAAAAAGAAAAAACAGAACCCTACATGAAATGGCTAGGATTATTATTTGTACTAAAAAGACCCCTTTGTAGTTTTGGGCTGAAGCTATGAACACGACATGTCATATTCACAATAGAATTACTATTCAATCTGGAACTACCTCAACTATCTAAAGTATTTCCATGTCTTTGGAAGTACATGTTATACTCTTGCTGACAGAGAATATCATAAAAAAACTAGATCAAAAAATTGATAATGGAATGTTGCTCAGATATTTCTCAAAATAGTCATGCTTATAGAGTTTTCAAAAAACAAACAAGGTGAGTCATGGAAACAATAAATGTGGTAATTGATGATTATGAGAAGATCTGCCACAAACACACTGATGATGATGATGAAATACAATTGATTGAGACTGTTATTGTTCCTCACACTAATGTTGCTTCCACTAACCTTGATGAAAATTGTGACAACAGTAATCAACAGGCACGACTCAAAAACCAATAAAAAGGATGTCCTTCCATCATCACATGTTCAACAAAATCATCCCACAAGTTTAATTATCGGTGATCTAAACACTGAGATCACAGCTCGAAAGAAAGATTGAATAGATTATGTCAAGCTCATTGCAAATACCTATTATGTATCCTCCATTGAAACAAGTGCTGTAAATGAAGCTCTCAAGGATGAATTCTGGATAAAAGCCATGTAAGAAGAACTATTACAGTTCCAGAGGAATGAAGTGTGGGAGTTAGTTCCTAAACCTAAATCTGCAATTGTTATAGGAACTAAGTGGATCTTCAAAAATAAAACTGATGAAAAAGGATGCATAATGAAGAATAAGACACAACTTGTTGCAAAAGGCTACTCTCAAGTATTCGGTATTGATTTTGATGAAACATTTGCACCAGTAGCTAGACTTGAAGTTATTCGCTTATTGCTTAGCGTGCCATGCATTCTAAAATTCAAGCTCTATAAAATGAACATAAAAAATACGTTCTTAATTGGATTTTTTAATGAAGAAGTATATGTTGCACAATCCAAAGGATTTGTTGATCCTGTTTATCCTCAACATGTGTACAACTTGCATAAAGCCTTATCTGGGTTAAAGCAAGCTTCTAGAGATTTATATAAACGATTAACAACCTATCCCATTCAGAAAGGATATAATAGAGGTGAAGTTGATAAAACCTTATTTATTAATAAATCAAAAAATGATATCATTGTGGCTTAGATATATGTTGACGACATTATCTTTGAAGTATTTTCTGAAAAAATTTGTCAGTACTTTTGTTAATACTATGCAATTAGAGTTTGAAATGAGCATAGTTGATAAGAACTCCATTTTTATTTCACAAGAAAAATATGCCATGATATTATAAAAACGTTCGGGCTTGAAAAATGTTAATAAAAGAGAACTCCAGCTCTTACTCATCTCAAACTATTCAAAGATTCCTAGACTAAGACTATGTACAACAAACTATATAGAAGTATAGTTGGAAGTTTGCTATATTTAACAGCCAGCAGGCCGGATATTACATACACTGTAGAAGTTTATGCTCGATTTCAAGCTGATCCACGAAGTACTCATCTTGTTGCTGTAAAACAAATTTTGAAATATATTACCGAAACATTTGCTTTTGGTATACTATATTACTATGATACAAATTCAACTCTAGTTGGATACTGTGATGCTGATTGGACAGGATGTTCTGATGACAGAAATAGCACATTTGGTGGATGTTTCTTTGTAGGAAACAATCTAATATCATGGTTTAGTAAGAAACAAAACTGTGTTTCTCTCTGAACAGCTGAAGCTGGATACATTGCTGCAAGAAGTGGGTATGCTGAACTAATTTGGATGAAAGATATGCTTTATGAATATGATATTTCTCAAGATACCATGACCCTCTATTGTGATAATATAAATGCAATCGATAGCTCCAAGAACCCAGTACAACACAGTAGAACTAAACATATAGACATTCGACTTCATTTTATTAGAGAACTTGTGGAAAATAAAACCATCTTAATTGAGCATGTTCGTTCTTCATTTCAAGTAGCAGATATATTTACAAAATCGCTTAATGTTGCATCATTTGAGAACTTGCATGCCAGCCTAGGAGTATGTAAGCTTTAAATTTCTTCTTTTATTTTCGGTTATATATATAATTAATAATAATAATAATATATAAAAATAATAACAAAAAAAGGGTGAGTAAAAGGCTGAAAGCCCAGCCCAAAGTTGAAAGCCAATTTGTTTTATTAGAAGAAGCGAGAAAAGACTTTTTTCCAGCTTCATCTTTAGCTTCATCTTTAAGATGTGAGTTTCTATCTCAACTCGTTTTCTCCTTTTTGGCTTGAAGAAATAATGAACACTAGAAAAAATACTTTTCAATCTCCAGCTGAACTAGAAGATAACAACATCAGGACAAACATGCATGGAGTACGGATGCGGGGAAAATGTTTCAAAAGCATTCATGCACGTCATCCTTATCAGTGAATATCTAATTGAAGTAAGTGTAACACCCCAAAATTTGAAATTTTTTTCTAACCTAAATTACCTTATTTTATTAAGTTTTAAGAATCTTTGGGTGTTATTTTGTTGAAGTTTGGGAAGAAAAGAGGAGGATTTTTATAAAAGAGAAAGGAAAAAGGAAAAATAATAATATTTATAATAATATATTGTTGTTATTATTAAAAATATATATATTTTCTATTTCTTCCTATTCTCGTTCCACGTGCAAATAAAAGAAAGGGAAAATGTTGATTTTCTCTTTTTCTACGTGTACTAGCCACTGCCTAAAGTTCCTTACCGTCACCATCTGAGTTCGTGTGCTGCCCACTCAGAGAGAGCCCTCCTCACCATTCATCACTCTATGTCTTCTATTGAAGCCAAAGCCCAGTCGAAGAGTTTGATCTTGTCTGTGTCGTCTCTTCATTTCGTACCACTGCGTTTGTAGTCGCTACTCCATCTCCGTCTAGTGCTAAGTTCAATCGTGATTCCAATAGTGTTCGAGCCACATTCGATGTGTTGTGAGCCGTCATCTCCTTAACCCGAGCTACAACATTTACACTTTTTCTTTGTTTAGCTTCTCCATTTTTATTGTAGTTGTTCCTTATCGTCATCGCCTTAACTCGAGCCACATTTGCATAGTAGTTTGCATTCCAATCGAGACATGAGTCAATCTCTCCACTTCAAGCCACATCGAGATATTAGCCACTGCCTCTGCCTTGTTGTGTGCTATCGTGGTTGTGGTAAGTGTGTAATTTGTGGAACTATGGTTGTTTTCATAGCCATTGTTTAAGAACTGGCATTGTATTAATTGGTTGGGTTACCGTTTGATCCTTGAGGTTTCGTATAGAAGTTTACGCTTGAATTTCTTGGGTTCATGACAAGTTTGGTTTTGAGTTCAATTCCCCATTGACTTGGATAAGTTGTGGAATTCACATTTGTGTGAATTAAATGGATGCAATTTTTTGAGAAAGTATTGAGTTTCGGATCTTTGTGTTTAGGTTTGGTTCGTTGGACTTTAGTTCGATCAAGAAGCTTAGCTTATGTTAAGGTAAGAGACTTCTACTACTGGACTCTATGTCGAAGTTGCAATGTATTGACTGAAAATATTTGACTGTTATACGTAGATAGAATGTATTGATGGTTTACTGAACTAATGAGATTGGTTGTTATGCGTAAGTGTGATTGTTTTGATGAATCGCTACGCTAATGATTGAATATGTACTAGTATGGTTATTTTGATTGTTTGTGTGTTGAACTGAAATGTTGGTGATAGATTGAATTGTATTTTGAGTTGACTGTTTGAATTGCTAGAATGGGTTGAGGGGAAACTGTTAGCTTTATCTTTGGAGTACTGTACCTTGCAGGTGTCCTCTGGGATCACCACTTGTTGTGCATCCTTTGGAAGCACTAGACAGATATGTGCATCATTCGGAAGCACTAGACTGATATGTGCATCCTTCGGGAGCACTAGACTGATTTATGCATCCTTCGGAAGTACTAGACTGATATGTACATCCTTCGAGAGCACTAGATTGATCATGTGCATCCTATGCGATCATGAGACTGTTATGATGTAGGGTACCTCTCAATAAGAGGTTAACTATAACGGGACCAGTAATGAGTCTCTTACTGGGTATATTTTATACTCACCCTTTCATGTTTAAACTTTTTCAGGCAAATGTAATACGTGAGGTAGCCAAAATGAGAGACAGGAAGGGCACCTGATATCCACATGGAAACATTCTTTCAAAATTTGCTTCTGCTTAATGTTTTTATTGTTTTCAAGTTCTAATGACTCAAATGAGTTTCATACTTAGAACGACTATTTGTTTGGTAAAAACTTTATAAACGATACGTTTAAATTTTATTTTGTTTAAAATAGGGCTCGAATAAAGTTTCTTTGATATTTATTTGTTTCAAATAGATTTTACTATATTTTTGATCAAACAAAGTGTCTTTGTGCGAAAGTAATGACTGCAACTTAGTCTGAAATGTTGGGTCATTATAGTAAGTCCCCTATTTCCACTACCTCTAATGATTGAATGCATAATAGCCCTAAGTGTTCTGCTAAAAATGGTAGTCTGGTGAACTTTGAAACCGACTCAAACAAAAATGATGATGTACCATTAGCACAAATACTAATTAAAGAAGGGTCTATTGGAAAAAACTTCAAGGGACCGTGAAAATGTTTTTACTCCTGCCTGTTCTCAGAACCCTTGTACTGATTGTCCTTCTGTTCAACCTAAGAATATTGATCCTACTACTCATCCTTTAAATAATGACAACCCCTTTACTCAAAACTCTAATGTTACTGAAAATCTGAGAGCAAATGATAATGCTTCATCTCATCAGGAAGTTCCTACCCATAATGATCCTAGGTCTGAGGGTTCCCCGATACAAACTAAACCCAATTGTCCTGAAGTTCCACACCCTATTGCTACATCACCAAATGTTGAGGAAACTAAGCCTATTCCTAAAAAGTTTTTTAAAAAATCATCCAAAGGGCCAAAAGTGGTTACCACTAAAGCAGAGGAACGAAAACAACCACCAAATGTTCCATCTGTCCCCATTGATAGAATCTCCTTCCACCATGAAGAAAGTGTCTAAAGGTGGAAGTATGTTGTCCAGAGAAGAATAGCAGATGGAGTAAATATGTCGAACAAGCACCATTTCTACATTAGTATTATGAATTTAATTTTGAAAGTTGGACACTCCAAAACTATTGCCAACGTACGTCTCTTCTATCCAAGCCTCACAAGAGAATTTATTGTGAATCTCACTTCTAACTTCAATGATCCTAGCAGTTCAGCCTTCAACTTATTCATATATGAGGATCAAAATTTCTTCAGTTATTATTAATGATTTTCTTGGCAATAATGGACCTTATGACTGTGTTGCATCGTTGGATTCCAATGATGAATTATCCAGACTTATCTGGTGGTATCTTATCTGTATGGCATGCTAATGGCATTCTAACAGTCTCCCTGAGCATAAATATGCCATACTACATAAGATTAGCATTGCCAACTGGTTTTCTTCATCTTATGCTTCGAGTATCTCAGTTGCCTTAGGAATGTTTCTATATTAAATTGGCACGGGTTCCTCAGTTGATGCTAGGTTATTCATCTACACTAACTATTACCTCATGTAGGAACATATGGTGTGAAAATCTGATTGCTCTACCTCGATTTTTCTGCAGTTTATTACTTCATTTGAATCTTGGAATGCATTCTAAGCAAGATGGTCCAAGACCTGATCCAAAGACCCTACCACTCAATTACAAATTGTTTCTGGGATCACATGTTTCTTATATAGAACACTCTGTGAGACGTGCTAGGACTTAAAGAACCTTCGACTCAGAAAATGTGAATGTCACAACAAAAGACATACATGTTCCTCAAGTTTGACCTCCCGAATTGTTAATACCCTCACTGTCGAATCTCAAGCTCTAAGTACCTCAATCAACTTATTAACTAATCGAAGACTAGATGTTGATGGCCTCGTACCATATAGGAAGTCCCTTCTACCATCTTCCAGCTCTGCAAACAAGTCCTAAGTAGAAGTGTTAAAAAAAAACTAGTGACCCAGACCAACACGGATTACACAACCCAAATCGTAAGGGTTGGGTTGGGTTAGAAAATTAAAAAAATAAAATTTTGAGGGTTATCGGGTTGGGTTGACCCAACCCGACCTAATTTTTATTATGTATGTATGTATGTATGTATGTATATATGTATGTATGTGTGTACGTGCGTGTGTAAATATATGTGTATGTATATATATATATATATATATATATATATAACCCTTAATACATTTGGCCTTCCTTCTCTTCTACAAGCTTCAGCCAACCTATTTCTTTAATACATTGGTGTTCCATCCCACTTTACCGACACTCCCAATAAGCAATTATGGAGAGATTAGATTATGTGGATTTAATCAATAATCCATTGCATGTACCTGAAGGACCAATCACAAGGAGCAAGGCAAAGAAGATACAAAAGGCTTTCATACTGCATGTTCAAAAGATGGCAAATGCACAACGAGAGGCCAAGAATTTTGAACCCAAATTTTTGTATAATGTTAGTTCAGTAAGTCAAGAAGAGAATGGAGTCAAAATGACATGGGAAAAGTTGTGTGGTTTGGAAGATGGTACGGGGGACCAAAAGGGTGTGCAGAATTTGTGAAGAGGTGGTTGTCCAACTTGCATCTTGGGATTTTGTGATGTCAAAGGTTGTCAAAAGTTGCCATTATGAGGAGCGGATTACATAGCACATATTTAAGACAATTTAAAGCAATTATATCTTTTTAGTTTTTGAG
>JBBPDI010000009.1:11927492-11951484 GCA_037974545.1 Cucumis variabilis | reverse complement strand
ATTCTTTCCATGTAGAAATACAATTGTTGAATGCTCGATTGCTTGGAGCAGATTATGACCAACTCGTACTATTTTCTCAACTCTGGGTATTAAATTGTTACATTATTTGGTTCATTCACTTGTTCATTGTTTGGAAGTATTTTGGATCCATTATGGCATGTGAAAGATTAATATTACTCACTTGTGGATTGTTTTGTAGGAAGTTTTGTGGGATGGTCCTTTGTGGGATGACTAGGTGAATTAATTTAGGTGTACAAACTTTCTGTTTTTTGTTTACTTGTGAATCGATTTGCTTTGGAAATGTTCTTTAGTCATACTCTAAAATGAGATTTTGTTTTCTTACTAGGTTGGAAGAATCCATTGGAGCAGTGAAGCCAACTTGGAGCAATTGATTAATATAAGACTTTTTGTATGGTTGGTAGCAAAATTTTGGTTCCAATGTACTTCTTTTAGGCTTCTTGGTAGCTAAAGATGTATGTAAACTACTCTTTATAAAAAAAAATGATTGTTAGTCAATCCTAGTGTATGAATATTACAAAGTGTATCATATAACGTATAATATTACAGTATTGACTCTTTGTTTTTATATGGGTGTGATGTATTAGAACAACTTTGTGATTGAACTGGTTAGTGTCATGACAAAGTGGCAAGAAAAACAGGACATGTATTTTATTGTAAAAAAAATGTAGTAATTGAGGAATATATGACAGAAAAAAATGTCATAATATACGAATTCGTGACATTTTGTAACCGTCATCAATATAAAAAAATGACATTTAATTCTATAAAAATTGCCATGATTGACATATCCTTGACAGGGAAAAAATGTCATAATATACGAATTTGTGATATTTTGTAACTGTCGTCAATATCGAAACAATGACATTTGATTTTATAAAAATTGTTATAATTGGCATGTCCTTTATAGGAAAAAATGTCATATTATACGAATTTGTGACATTTTAAAATTGTCATCAATATGCAAAGGATAACAGTTATTTGTTGTCATATAAATAAATAATGACAGTTATTTGTTATCATAAAATATTAAATAATGGTCTACGATGATAGTTATTTTCTGTCATGAAAATACTTATTGTGACAGTTTTTTAAAACTATCATCGATGGTCTTTCCACAACAGGCGATTTTATGACTATAAATAACTGTCACAAATTTTATTTATGACAGTAAATAACTGTTATAGTTGACCATTTTTCATGTAGTGTCTATTGTGCAACGCCTTTCTTGAATGTCAACATGTCATAATCTCCACCACAATTTGGCATCTTTAGACTGATGCATAGTCACTAGTGTCACTTTAGCTTCTTTTGTGACAGTATTTGTGGCCTTAAAGTATTGCTCGAGATAAAAAATGTTCTCTAATGCCTTTGCATCCCTTACTCCACATAAGTGCTTGGGTTTGAGAATTTTTGTTCTACTCACCATGATTGCCCTTCTAATACTAGCTTGGTTTCCCATTGATCACATCATGAGATTCTCTTGTTTTCACGTCTGTGATTTAATTTCTAACAACATTCAGAACAGCTAAAAAATCCTATGATATATCGTTTATCATTTTTCATTATGGTCTTTTGAGAGCTATCTAGCTCAACCACATGTTATTCTATATGGACAACAAAGCTCGTTGAACTATCCCCATGCTCGTAGTTTTCTGTTCTTATTACAACTTTTTTCTCTCAAGTGTCAACTCTAGTCAACAACTCTTGTATGGGTAATTCATCGAGACAACTGATCATTGCATCAATAGCATCAACTTTCTCATAAATTTCTTCAGGTTGAGACTCTAAGAGTTGTTGGAGTCAGGAACTTTAACTAGGTAGAGCATTTGCTCTTCAAGCTCTACTAGTCGGTCTGCATGGGCCAGTCCCAATTTTTTTGTTGTAGACATGTTTGAATCTTAACCGTCAATAAGCTAATCTGTCTCTCATACCAATTGTCACAATCACAATCTATCAAACAGAGAACGGGAGATTGTGTGGCACTTATTCTACTCAGCCAACAAGTCATTCGATAAAAATCTAAAAATTGCAGACAAAATCGTGGTATGATGAAGCCTTCCTTCATGTTTTTTAGAAAATTATTTTATAAAACATGAGAGAGAGAAATTAATTGAAAACATCATAAAAGAAAGCATTGGAGATTGTCAATTGGAAAGAAAGATTTGATTGCAAAGAGTGTGACAAGGAGTGGTCGGGGATTCAACACTATGTCTCCTTTATAGTACATTTTAAATACTTTTAGCTTTCGCAGGCTTGCTATGAAAATATCAAAACGTCGCACCCTAGGTCAATGACATAAAAAGAAAAGCAATAAACTAAGCTAAGTACAACACATAAAGACTAGATGGGTTTGGAGTATTTGGGCATACGACCATAGGCAAACAACGCCCTAGACAAGTATGCCTGTGACACCTAGTGATCCACCCAATCTTCTCTCCTAAATGAAAGGCTAATTAGGTCAGCATTGTTGAGGCTTTGTGTGGTTGACCTTGTAAAACTCTAGTGTGTTGGAATGAAGTAGGAGAACATCAGTTAGTTGGCCTAGAGTTGGTGGAAGCTCTAACTGAGAAGGTTAAGTTGATCAGAGAAAATTTTCAGATAGCTCAAGATAGGCAGTAAAGTTATGCATACAAGAGGTGAAGAGATATTGAGTTTAAAGTAAAAGATCAAGTCTACCTATGGTTATATCCTTGGAAGGATGTGCTTCATTTTGTAAGGAAAGGTAAGTTAAGCCCTAGATACATTAGTTCTTTGCTCGGATACATGATGTGTTCTATCCCTAGTTCATTCTACGAAGCAAAACAAAATTTACGTGAATTGGGCAAAGGGTACAAGACTATTCATGCGTGTAAGTACGACTGTGTATTGACTGGAAGGAGTTTGGCAATTTGCAACATTGTCTAACTTGTGGTAAGTTTTGGTACATGGTTAGTCCTATCAGAGAGCGAAAAGAATTTTGTATAAGGTATTGCGCCACTTTCCATTGATATAAAGATTACTGTCCTTGTTTGGATCAAAAGAAGACTTCTCTGACATGAGATATATAAGGACAAATAAGTTGAAAAAGAGGATGTGTTGAGACATCCAAATGATACGGAGGGATGGAAGTATTTTTATTGTGAATTTTCTGATTTAGCTTAAGATTCACGGAATGTTTGTTTGAGGTTAGGTTCAGATGGGTTTAATCCATTTGGTCATATGAGTACCGTGTATATTATGTAACAGTATTAATTCCTTACAATTTTCCACCATAGAAATGCATGAAAGAGTCAAACTTCTTCATGTCATTGCTCATACCCAGACTAAGATCTTCTGGTAGGAAAATTGATGTTTGTCTCCAATCATTGATTAAGGAACTGAGAGAGTTATGAAATTTTGGTGTGCGCACATATGATTTTCTTACAGGTCAGTTCTTTAAGTTGAATGTAGCCTTGTTATGGATAATTAATGACTTTCCAACATATGGTAACTTATTTGAGTAGAGTACAAAAGGGTATCACACGTGTCTCATATGCATGGTAGATAGATCATCATTTAGGATAAGAAGGAAATTATCTTTCATGGGACATCAAGCTACCTTCTAGAGAACCACATTTGACATAGAAGTAAACTACACAATAGAAAGGTAGAGTGTAGGGCTCCTCCAGTGATAATGAATGGGCATGAAATCTTGGAACAACTAGATCTATTGGAATTTCCAGTTATGAGTAAATATCCTTCATTAAAAGATAAGAAAAGAAAGAGAGCTCTTAATTGGACTAAGAGAAATATTTTCTTCAAACTTCCTTATTGGTCGAAACTACTAATACATCACAAACTTGATGTAATGCATATTGAGAAGAATGTTTGTGATAACTTGGTTGGTACGCTCTTAAATATTGAAGAAAAAACCAAATATACCACGAATGATCAGTTGGACCTACAAGATTTGAAAATAAGAAAGGATTTACACTTGATAAAAGTAGGTAACGGATTATTAAAGCCACATGCAAGTTACAAGTTGACTAGCGGCGAGCGAGTTGTGCTTTGTAAGTCTAAAATCAGTTAAGTTTCCTGATGGATTTGTTACTAATATTTCACGATGTGTGAATGACAGAGACGAAAAAAATATCAGATCTCAAAACACACCATTGTGATGTTTTGCTACATCACTTCTACCTATTGGTGTTCGAGCATACTTACAGAGTATGTCAATTAGTGCAAGATTAATTGAATTACCTGTATCTACATAAAAATTCTTATGATTCTTGATTGTATCTCACCCATTCTTGAAATTGTTTGATGCCTTATGAATTTCAATTGTTCTTAGTCAATTCATGGAAATTAATTGCATTATTTTTTAGTGCACAAATTAATACTCATTTAATTAGTTGGCTGTAAAATTATGAATGATCTTGTAATTTTCTTTGAAGAAAAATTTAGGAGTTTAGTTAAAATTGCAAGAACTAAACTAATCCCCCTTGAAATTCATCTCTTTTCTCGAATTTTAATTCAAAATTCCTCCAAGATCAACCAATTTGATCTTGTGAAAAATCTTGAATAAAAAAGCCCCTCTTAATTAAGCATGATTCAACTTCTTTTACCATCTTTGATTCACTGATACTCTACCTAAGCCTATTTCTCACTTCTCTTCTTAGAATTCAATTTTCAATTTCTCTTATTGTGAATTGTATTGCAAATCAAATTTCTCCTTTTCATTCTTGGTTACATTCTCATTCTTAATGATTTTCCCCAAATTATTTTCTATACTATTCCTCACTTCTCTTCTTGGAATTCAATTTTCAATTTCTCTTATTGTGAATTGTATTGCAAATCAAATTTCTTCTTTTCATTCTTGGTTACATTCTCTTTCTTAATGATTTCCCCCAAATTATTTTCTATGCTTTTCTTTTACTTTTTTTTTATTAATCTCATTCATTTCAAGCTGAAATTCAAGAAAGCATCTATCTTACACTCTCTTGGGTTCGACACCTATGCTTACACTATCCTACAGTAAGAGCAAAAGGTAATCTACAAATAATTTTTTTGTCAAGGTGGTCAAGGTAAGCACCCTTCGCAACCACTTTAATTTCTTAACACACTTATCACAATCTTATCTACATTGCATAATTCTTTCTTTTACGCATATGAATCACCTTCGTCAATGTTAAAGCCCGGTATCAATTGAAATTTAGATGGTTACTTTTATGTTTAGGTTGTAGTAGTTGTACTAATGATTTTGATTGTGATTGGGGTTATTTTGAGACAGGTAAAGTTTTCTTAGTCGTGACTAGTATAAGATTAGTTACAATTAGTGTAAATCTCTAAAGTTTTCATGTTTTTATTTTGGCCTTGTTTAATTTGATTTTACAATAATATTTGAAGCTAATTGTAGAGTCTTGTTACGTTTGCAATGAGGGCTACATATGTTGCCATGAGACCTGGAGAAGATGTTCTAGTGTTTTCCACTTGCAATGGAAATGATAAAAAAAGGTAAGTTCTTTATATTGGAAGGTTTATGATGAAACGACTATTTTTTTTATTATTTTGCATTTATGACCATAGCTGCACATTATAGCCCGCATACGTATTTTCTTAATGAAAAGATAATATGCTTGAAGAACTAACTTCATAAATTGAAACTTAATTCTTGATTTCATGTGCAGTTTAATTGTAAACCCCAAACTTTAAGGATTTTGGATCTTCTTAAATGCTTGAAGGATTAGTTTTGAGTGAAGTAAAGACAAGGAAGTAAGTTTGAGAAGTGTTATGATAAGTGTGTTTTGATAGGTGGAAAGAAGGAAGGCTAAATAGTTGTGGTGTAAGAATTAAGAAAACTTAAGTAGAAAAGAAGGAAATTTGGCTAAGTCCACATGGTGTTGGCATTTTGGCCTTGGTAGGCGGCCAATGGAATAAGAAAAACTCTAAAGAGGTTAGTACGGGCGTGTAGGAAGCTTGTTAGACAGCAAAGAGAGGAGAAAACCTCTAAGAGGTTATGATTATGTTTTGTGTGTGGCCAAGAAGGACAAAGTGAACCTCTAAGGGTTGCATTTTGGTTGTTGTCTAGGTGAGAAGAGTGCTTGAGAGGTTAGTAAGGCATTAAGATTGGCAAGAAGACATGGTCTTAGAGGTTATTTTGAGCATGACCATGCGTTTGGAGGTTTGCGACAAGGCTAGAGACGTTAGTTATTAGTTTGACTTGGCGTTTTAGTATGTTCTTTGATACTTTGGCATTTTAGTTATGCATTTTGAGTGGTGTTTGGCGAGATGATGAAGAGGTGGAGTCGGTTAAGTGGATTTCAGGTGTCCTTGCATGCTTAAGTAGGATTTCTACTAAAGAAGGTGTCAATAAAGATTCATGCAAGCTTCAGTATAAATATGTCACTTTGGATGAACATTTTTCTCAAACCACTCGTGCATTTTAGTTGAAATTACTCTTAGACGTTCATACATTGAGTCTAGTTTATCTATGGGGCTGTTGGTTTAATTTGAGAGAGGAAAGGTTTAGTTTGAGTTGAAAGAAGAGAGGAAGGTCATTTTTTTTGTGATTCTTAGCAAGGTGGACTTCTAGAGGGTTGTAAAGTTTGTCCTTTGGAATCTGAAGCTCAAATTTTCAAGTAAGAAAGTTAAGACATTTTTAAAAACTTTTGTAAAAGAAAGCTTCCTCAAAAGAGTTCTGAATTTGTAGTTATTATTTTTCAAAGTTGGGTTATATTTGTGGACAAATAATGAGTTTCTGGGTTTGTTGGAGGCTGGCCGAGTGACAAGGTAAGACTAGGCAACATGGCATGGCATTTTGGGAACAAAGAGGTTTGTTGGAGGCTGGCCGAGTGACAAGGTTAGACGCATGACTTCTGAGTAAGACGTGCACTGCCAAGAGGCACGCGGAGAGGGCTACGCGAAATGCCAGACACGCAGTCAGATGAGGCACGCAACGTGTCTATCTGTGAGGTTAGTATGTGGACATGCCTAACATGCGTGGCAAACCTCTTGTGAAGTTAGCGCGGGCAACTCAGTGTGCGTCGAGAGCTGTGTTGCCCACACTCCTGCTCGCTAACCATGTCCAATGGATGTTTTAAGGATATTTTTAGTATTTTAGGAATTTTTAAGCAAGGTTTTGAGGTTTTCATGATAAAAGAAAATTAATTGAAGTTATTTTTCATTATTTCAGGATAAGAAGAAATCATGCAACTTTACAGACCAAGGGTTTGAGCTCCGAGCAGTGAATGGAAAATGAATTGATTAAATGAGTTTAAGTTGATTTCTAAACCTAATTATTTATCAAAAGTCTTAAGCAAACTTTGATGATTTAATGTTGAATTTACTTTATTAGTTTACAAGTATATTTTAGAAAGTATTTAAGTATGTTATTTAGAAATAATTATAAGGTATGTATTTATGGTTAAGCCTATTAATATTTGCAAGCCATGTTTTACGAGTATGCTTGAGTTTTGTTTTAGTAAAGTTTACTATCGAAAAATATTTGAAAAGCATGAATTTAATGAGAATGGTTTAAGAGAAAACCATGGCACTCTATATACTGAGTTCTCGATGGTCAATGTGCACAAAAATTTAGGGGTAAAGGCTTCAGTTGACCACTTAAGGCCACTAATACCGAGTTTTGGCAAGATAGTATGATCAGCGCTCTGCTAACTTGATCGAGAATATAGATCAGACATTGTAGATCAAGCTAGTTACTACCGTGATCAAGTTTCCTAGATATAGCATAGACAAAGACAAAAGAGTATTTGATAGAGAAGAAAGAGTTTAGTTTAAAAAATTTATAAAGATTTTATACTTATGTAAGTTTTGTGAAAAAGATTAAAGTGTGTTTTAAAATATGTTTTTATAAAATCATCACTCGTTGGGCTATCTAGCTCACTCTTTTCAAATGTTTTCCTAATTTCCAGGTAAAGGTCGTGATCTGTAAGCCTAACCGTTGTCTCCAAGTTTGTTGTGCAAAAGTTGTAGATAATTTTACTATTGTTGGTTAGTACTTAGGCTTACTCATATTATGTACATCAGTTTTGTTAAAGGGCTAAGATCAGTTATAGTTTCTGTATGGTTCTAAAAATGATAGTCTATATGTAAAGACATTTAGCTTAAACATGTTTTGGTCTAATGTAAAGAAGTTTATGTTAGTTATATTTTGCAACAAGAAGAGGTTCATATTGTAGCTTAGACATGTATATTTTGTTGATATGTTACACCTTTGGGCAGCACATATATTTTGTTTATAACAGACGTAGATGAAAAGTTTGGGCTGTTGTTAGAAGTTTGGGCTATTGTAATTAAGTATGTAATGACCAACTATATGTATGGTTCGTTGATATATGCAATTTATTAAAGTTATTAGTTCTTTGATGGAAAGTTTAGGTTGATTCAATTGTTTAATTAGTATACGTAGTTTAGCAACTTTGTGTAATCTTAAAGACTCTACTTATATGTGTGTGAATGAACTTTAAAACAGGTGCAATATAATTATATGAATATTTCAAATTGTACAATTTTCATTTGAAAAAAAAATGTCTTGACATGCAAAACGTTTTAAGAAGAAACAAATTCTTGACGTTTATAAACTGTCAAGTATAATTTTACTTGACGCGTAAAAACTGTCAAACAAAAAAACCCCTTTTTCTTGACACTAGATTACTTGACGCGTAAAAAACGTCAAGTAATCTCATATACTTGACGCTTTTTACCAATCAAGTATAATTGTACTTGACCCTTAAAAACTGTCAAGTAAACTTCTCTTATTCTTGACACTGGATTACTTGACGCATTGAAAAACGTTAAGTAAACAGATACTTGACAGGTAAAAAGCGTCAAGTATCGCCAGTTTTGTAGTAGTGTATGTTCTTCTACTTTTTACTGCGTATGTTTTAATTTGCTAGAGTTGTTTAACATGATTAAGGGTCAATAGTCAATGTCAACTAGTGTTGTTTAGAGAATGAAAACGATGTCGATTGACTTCACGCCACATCTCGAGCCGAGCAAGCAGGTGCTCATTGTGGGGTATGACACTAATTTTGAAACTCTTACTCTTTTCTACATGTAGGAAAACATTTATTAAGGACATGTTACAAAATAATCCAGAGCATAAACCAAATGTTAGCTTTTCCTCATATTTACATTTTATAGACTTCAAGATTTTTCAAATTAGACATAGAGTTAGGTAGAACATTATCTTTATATGGTAGAAGTTTGAGCTATTGTAGTTAAGTATATAATGAATAACTATGTGTATGGTTCAGTGATATATGCAATTTGTTAAAGTTATTAGTTCTTTGATGGAAATTTTGGGTTGATTCAATTGTTTAATTAATATGCATAGTTTAGCAACTTTGTGTAATCTCAAAAGTTCTACTTATATATGTGTGAATGGACTTCAAAATAAGTGCAATATGATTATATGAATATTTTAAATTGTACAATTTTTCATTTGGAAAAAAAAGTCTTGACATGCAAAACGTGTCAAAAATAAACAAATTCTTGACGTTTATAAACTCTCAGGTATAATTTTACTTGATGCATAAAAATTGTCAAACAAAAAGCCCCCTTTTTCTTGACACTAGATTACTTGACGCGTAAAAAGCATCAAGTAATCTCATATACTTGACACTTTTTACCTGTGAAATATGGTTATACTTGACGCTTAAAAACTGTCAAGTAAACTTCCCTTATTCTTGACACTGGATTTCTTGATGTATTGAAAAACGTTAAGTAAACAGATACTTGATGGGTAAAAAGCGTCAAATATTGTCAGTTTTGTAGTACTGTCGTCGACAATATGAATGTCGGGAGAAGGGAATTCTCAACGCGGTGTTATTTGCACGCCGAAAATGGGTCCCCCAACGCAATTCTGTCAAAATCCTTCCCAACATGTGGATGAACATGTTGCAATTAAATGATTAGCTAACAAACTTATAATTGAACAACTAAGAGGTGCAAAACTACGCTACAAGAAATATGGCATATGATGTCGGTTGGAAAAAATAAACACGAGCCTTTGATGTTGGTTTCAATAAAGCAGATCTTTAATGTCAGTTTTAAATCGACATCAAAGATAATGGATTAATATCGGTTTTAAACCGACATTAAAGATCCATTTTTCTAAAATTAACATTAAAGGTAATTATAAGAAAAGGATGGAAACGAAAAGACAAATGGAAAAAATGGGGGAAAGCTTGTGTTCTTCTCTCAGCCTCCCTCTCACTTTCTCAAAACTTTCTCTCTTTCACCCACGACCGAAAATACACTTCCATCGTATCTCTCAACCACACGCCACTAAATGTCTATCATCATGCCTCTCGCTTGGGTAGCTATCGATCGATTTTCTCACGCACTCGTCTGCCTTTTTCAAGCATCGTCGAGCTTAATATCTTTATACTCTCTGTGCTTTTGCTGTGAAAATTAAGAGGAACAAAGATGTGGTAAAGTTTAAAGTTCGATGCTCCAAATATCTTTATTCTTTATGTTTTCAACTCTAAGAAGGCAGACAAGTTGAAACAATCCCTTCCACCAGGTTTGAGTGTACAAGATCTATGAAAAATGGTTCAAGTTTTCTTGTGATCATAAGGATGAGTACTAGATTTTTAATGGGTTTTTTCCCTAAATATTTAGCATATGGTTAATTAAATTGCATTTTTGAGGTTGTAATAATCTATATATTGTCTTCATTTTTGTGAATAATGATTGAATACTTAATTTTTTTAAAGTGTTTTTAGGTTGAACTTGATAGAGATGCGGTTGTGAAAGGAAGAAAACACAAAAATTTTGTTGAAGAGGCTACACTTTTTAAGACTTCTAGCTTGCTATGTCATGAAAACAATTTCAAAACTCTTGAACTTCTTTAATCAAAATACTAACTCTATTATTTTTTACTCCTCAAGTACATATTAACAAACATAAACTTTAGAGAGGCAGCTTTGATGCATAATACTTGAAATACAATTAATTTTGTGACATTTACCACAGGTTTATTTGCAATGCAATATTAATCAACACACTATTGGATGAGAATTGTTCTTCGTCAGAACTTTGTAATCCAGAAAAGAAATTATTTGAACTTCACAGTAAAGAAAGTTGCACAAAGAACCCAACTTTACCATCTGATTATGACTTATGAGAATCCCCATTTCTGAAAGGAGTCGAGCAACATCCACCAGGTGAGGTTCTGTGTAGTCCCAAGAATTTAACGTCAGCTTCACCCCTTTAATCTTCTAATATGTATTTTTCAAAAAAGGTCTTTATATGATTTGATTTTATATTCTTCCTGATTCTAGCGGGTGGCTTTAGAAATAGAGTTATAGAGCAATAGGAAATGAATAGTTAATTAGTTTTTTGTGATCAAATTATAATGTTATTCCCCTAGTTCTCTCATTCTTTGGCATCTAAGGCTTATTTACTTCTGCAAAGTTGTAAAACTGAGCTTCCATTATCCTTTTCCTTTCTTTATTGTGGCTAGCTGGCTTACATGCTTATTAGTTTAATATATCCTTAAGGCATCATTTCGTTCTCTCATTCACTTTGCTTACCTTTCTGAAACTCGTTATAACTCAATTTCAGTGGAGTAGATTGAACTTTACAATTTTGATATTACTTGAACATAATTTTTTTTTATAAGTTATGTACAACTGTGTGAACTTTATTTGGAGAATTAACCAAAGATTGGAGGTCTAGGTATAGTCTTAGGTGATGAGTTATGCTTGTGGCTAATGAACAAGGTTATTTATCCCACACCAAGTTGTATACAAGTAGGGCAACCAAAGGGTAATCTTCTGATTATTATTATTTGCTAGTTATTTAATAAAATTTAAAAAGCTATGTTTGACCTAAGGCAATTAATATCTTAATGAATTTAGAAATCATTAATGTCATAGTTCAATGGAGATTGCAACTCAAGGTAACAAAGTGAAAATAAAAGGTTTTTATAATGATGAGCCCAATGTTTTTCCCCTTCTATATTGAATTTATTCCCATACTACCTTTTCTTTAGGTTAGCTTATTAAATTGGAGTAAGAATTGTATTATTTGAAATAGGCAGTCAGCTTATTAAATTGGAGTAAGAATTGTATTATTTGAAATAGGCAGTCAGGTGAAATTTTGCATTATTTGAAATGAATGGTTGGTGTGAGATTTGCCTATGTTATTACTGATTTAATATTATGTTTACAAAAAATGTAGGGAATAAGAGAGGTTTTGGCGATCTCAAAGGCGATGAGAACGACTTCTTTGGCTCCAAAAAGGTATTTCTACCTTATATTCACCTGATTTGCAAGTTATTTGTTTTAAGAACGACTAATTTGCTAGTTTAATCCACCTATAAGAGCTATAGAGTCAAAGTTATTAATGCCTCATATAGTCATACGATTCTCTTGAATATAATGAAGTTGTTGAATATTTGCTCATTATGGATATTCGTTATTCACATATTTTCATGCTATTGTTGAAATTTATATCTTACTTTGTTTGCTCCCAAATCCAAGTTTGGTATGACGCAAAGGGTGTGAAAGTTCTACTAGGGGAACTTTGGTCCCTCATTAGATTCTTGTGCTAAAAAGACATTTATGTATTTTTGGGTTTTTGCACTCAAAGGGGGAGAAATAACTACAAGGTATTTTCATTCTTAAATCTCTACTTATGATACTGGATTGAAAGGGTTCTTATTATATTGTGATTGAAAATTTTAGCTTCTAGGGATGTTTAAATCATATGCAGATGTTGGCAGTTTTTTGTTTGTTTTGAGCTTGATCCCGATGGATGCTCTAAGTAGCTTGAGTTGGCCAAACTTAAATTGATGAATATGCATCTTATGTCTGCTTCAATGCATCTTGTGTTTACTCTATTTTGTACTGCTCACAACATATGTTTGATGTAATGACTGAATGATGACATTGATTTTTCTTTTGAGTCGTTGGTTGTTGATAACAGTTCACTAGCCATATTGTTTGGAATTTTAGCTTGTTGGTTGGTTATTTAATATTTTTCTATCAAAAGGGGTGATACTCAAAAAGTTGTACATGTTGAGTTTGATTGAACACATGCCCTCCATGTTTTATTCGAGCCAATTTGTAGGAGTATATTTAGTTTGATTATTTCTCGAGCATATAGGGATTTAGTTTAACACTAAACATTGATATGGTCAATAGTACTTCAACGTATTTCTAATCTTGAGATACATTTATTCTTTTACATTTTATAATATATTCTATATGTTGCAAAAACTTATTCAAGATATTGATAAAAATAATGTTTCGAATCATACTAGTTAAAAATTTAAAGTGCTTATTCGAAGTTTGTTGTATAAACTTCTTATTCTAAGTTTGTTGTATAAAATACTCAATTTAACAAGTTGGGGATTGAAGATATTTGAACCTTTTGAACTCTTGGTTAATGGTGTATATCTAAATTAGTTGACCTATGTTGTTGACAACTTTAATTAGGGTGTTTTAATTCATTGTGTTTGTGGTTGCTTTGAAAGGAAATTAGTTGAATGGTATTAGTTATATATATAAATATATACACTTTACTTTGTTTAATGCAATGTGTAAACCACGCATTAATTAGACATTTAGCCTTGCACTTGTTATCTGATGCACTACTATAAAACTTGCAATACTTGACGCCTGTCGTTTTGATATTCTTGACAGTTTTTATTTGTAAAATAATAAAATGAAAAAATGCATAGTTTCTTATTTTTTTATTTTCAATACTTGACAAATTAAAAGCCTCGAGATTAATTTTAATTACTTGACATTTTTTAATTGTCAAGTAATATATGTTTTCTCCATTTTCTAAAAACAAAACTTTTTCCTATTTTTTTTCTTCTCAAATTTCCTATTTTTATTCAATTTTTAAAATAAAAAATTTCCCTCTTTTTTCTCCAAAATTTCCTTTTTTTTTCCCCAAATCCTAAAAAAGCCCTAGTTCCCCCTCCCCCCCCCCCCCACTTTCCCCCCGAATTTTTTCCTCATCCTTTCTCCCTTCCACAATTACATCTTCTTCGCAAACTTTACCAAACGAAAGATTCACAATTTCTTCCCCTTCTTCATGCGAATCTCCCACCACTACTACAAAATCCCTCTCATTCGACACTTCCTCTCTCCCAGTTCTCTTATCTCCCTTATCACAGTTTACATGTATCAATCCTGATTCTCCCATATTTGCCTCTGGAAATGTCGAGAGCGAAATCTTAGCCAAACAAGTTTTGCTCTCTCTTTTTTTGTTTGTCCATGTTATTGTTGTCCTTCTTCTAAATCTGTCTGTTTATTGTTAAGTGAATCCAGTATTCACGAAATCAGTTGTTGTCAAAACAAGATTATCAGTGTGTTTGTTTGATTCTAAAGGTTTTTAGCTTTTCAGTTTTCTATTTGTTCATTTCTGGAATTTTCATTTAAATCCCTAATGTTGTCCTTTTGATTCCTTTGCCTTTGCTTTTCTATCGAGTTGACAAAGTCCCAAAACTGTCATTACCTACAACCTAGTCGACAAAATGCATAAACAAAGAAAATCACAAATCCTTTCCTACAATCATCGCTCACGGTTGGATTTAGATGTGGTCATTCCTTCTTCAAAACAAATTTCTCACACCCATTTGTGGGCTTTGTCTTTATTTGTTGCTAATCAGTCGTAATATTTGACTAGTTTTCTTTGGTTTTATGTAAAGGAAACTAAATGCCTGATGATGAGATTTAGATAATGGTGGAACGAAATCAGAGGCCCACTAATAATCATGTTATGAACTTAAAAGATTGGATGTGTTTTATTAGTTCAATTTCAATTAACAAATCTACTATAGTTTCATGGTCTTATTTATAAAATTTAAGACCCCTCCCCTTCTTCATTTGTCCTTTGTGATTTATTCATTGATGTTTGTTGTGTTGCTTCCTAAATTATATTTTGTAGACGTGTTCATAAATTATTTGCATACTCGTATCTTTTTATACGGACTGTTTACTTTATAATCACCTTACTTCTTTGTTTCAAAATTGTAATGGTATGTTTTTGTGTTTTTTTAATCTTACAGATTTAAGAAGAGATATAGTTTCATATACTAGAAAAATCTTCCAGTTGAAAAAGGGGTCAATACTTTTCCTTTTCCTTGATAGTTCCCTTTAGTAATATCCATTGAAGTCCTTTTTTATTGTCTGAATTGATTAGACTGTTTTGTTGATGTTGAGGTTTGTTTGTATTCTTGTAAGCACATGTTTAGTTTTTATTTCTCTTAATGAATGTGGGTAAGTAGAAATCTTGGGTTATTCTAGAGAGAAGTGGAAGAGGATTCATAACCTTGCTCATTTGAGTAAGTATGTATACCAGACTTCATTTCATGAATAGTTTCTCAAGTGACAAGAAGATATTGTTTCTGAAGTTGACTAATTGGTGAATTTCTTACTTGAAAGTTGATACATAATACATACTTCGGCCTATTGATATTCTCCTAGTATATTAATTATAATTGATTCTGTACATGAACTTTTCTTTCTCTTGTCATTTTTCTTCTCTTTTAAAATGGATCTAGTTAACAAGTTGCTTACCTCATATCATAGACCATAATTAAGATGCTAAGATGCTATTTTCCAAATACACGAGCTATAAATCTATGTGGTTGATTCATGTGATATATTAAAACAAACAACCTTTAGGTTCTTTTTCTATCTCTTTTTTTTTATGGATTTTTTTAGTCAATTTTAGATGCATATGATTATGCTGCTATCAACCTGACAATGACCTCTCTTGTTTAATCAACTTTTAAAATATTTTAGTTTAGATTCTGCATTTTATGGAGAAAAGGAACAAAGCAATCAAATAGGAGAAGAAAGATAATAAGTTTAAGGGCTCAGGATGAAAGAAAAAATCTTCTGAAATGAAAGTTAAGAGAAACTAACGGAGGGTCAAGGTCCAAGACAAAGTACACTTCATTATAAAAGTTAAAACTATCTTCGAAGGTTACAAAGAGAGACTAATAGAAGTAGAACCCAAATAGAACAAGAATGATATTGAAACGTGAAAGAGAATAGTTACAACAAGATAACTTTAAGCATTCAAGGGACTTGGAAGAGTCGTGAAGGTTGTCCCTAATGAGTCAAAAACCATCTGAGCAATTCTCTACTTTCATCCCTTAGCACTCACCCTATTAATCCCCCCAACAATATATTCAAATAATATTCCTTACTAATATTGTTACATTCCTAATGAAGAAGAGATATTGTCAACAGCTTTTCAACCATAGGATCACAAAAGGAATAATCTTGATTTATTACCCAAGGGAAATCTTAAGTAGATCACAGGTAACATAGGAACTCACTACCTACACCATATATCTCTGCCTCTCAATCTTGACTGGCTTTCTACATATTAACTATAAATGAGTAAGATGGATGATTTTTTCTCTCCCAGTAAGTTATCCTTCTACACAACAGGTCAGTGTTACTTTAGTTTTTAATGCAATAGTTTGTTGTTTTGATATATAAGGTTTCAGAAAAAATCATTTGGTTTTCAATCATTTTTCCACTTTCTCTAACTTCTTTTATCTTATGTTTAAATTTATCTTACATTACTATGTAACTAGGACAACTGTGATTTCTCTCATCATAAGCACTTGTATTGAATTGCTTGATTGTTCCTGCATTTGCCCAGCAACAAAACAAAAAAGAACTTAATTACTTGTTAATGCATTTTCTTGATCGCGTTAATTGTTTTTGATATCACAAGGATCGTCTCTTTATTTCCTGTCATGCTTGTGTTGTAACTTTGCTTTTACAAAATTGATAATGGGAAGGAGTATTATCCTTACACCACCAAGAAAAATATCCCACATTGAGTAGCATTAGTGAAATTTACAAAAATTGGAGGAGACTTTATTTTCGGGTATTATTCCTTGTTGCTTTGGATGTTTCTTTAACTTGTTTTTCTTTTGATGTTTAATTTCGGCCTCTTCCACCCTTTTCAAATTTGTGGTTAAGTTTTATATATTTTTTGATATCACTTTCCATCTCAATGATGAAAATAATATCATTCTTATAAAATAAATGTTTCTTCTACAGGTTGTCGAGTCACAAATTAGGAATGTGGAAGTATCTTCTTTGAGGCAAGGAATAAAAGAGATAAAGGAGAGGTTAGAAACTGCAAATGCAAGGGCTCAATTGTTTGAGAAAGAAGCAAGGATTATGATGCAAAGTCCTATAATAATAATATAGGCTAAGGGTATTATGGCTTCCCTCTCTAGCCTTTAGTCTCTTATGGCTTCCCTCTAGTCTTGACTCAAATGCTTTTAGAAAAGTAAAGAAAACCTTGTAGTACTCAAAGTTAAGAATGTTATATCTTAAAAAATTAGTACTCTTGATTTCTAAGATGGATTAGTTGGTCTGAGTTTCCTTTTTCATTATTTCCTTTAAACTACTCAATGAAGAACCTTTTTCAACTCAAATTGCCACATAGCTCCATCAAACTTTTTGGAAATAAAGCATTAAAGGTATTTCTATCAATACTTGAGTTTTATTACTTTCAATGTTTGTTTATTTAGAATTTGATTATACTTTCTTTTATATCCATTATAGGATTGTGAAAGTTTGAAGCAACTTGAATTTGGCTTTTTACATCTTTGACACTCATTTATTGGGAAGTTGAGGAATTGATTATGATAGCCATTGGGTCTAATTTACAAGTAAGCTTCATTCTTTTTTATTTCTAGTAATCTAGAGAATTTAACGATCAACTTAAAATTTTCATTTCAAAAGTAGTGTTCTGTATTTTATTTCATTACTAAGGTTAACTCTGAATCAGTTTGATTATTTTAGCTCTGGAGGATGATACTGCTGGAACCATTCAAACTTGTCACCTTGTTTCTTCCTGAGGCCAACCATGCCATTGTTTGCAAGCTTACCAATTGTTGAGGGTTGAAAACTACAAAGACATTTAGGATTTCTTATTTAAGTCTTGTATTAGGATCTTGTTTCATTTATTATTGTAGAATGTATATACAAACACAATATTAAGATTTCATTTTGTATATACAAATGTAAAAGAAAAATGTTGTAGTTTCTAAAATAATATTAATTTTATTGATTTGTTAGGGTGTGAAAACAATATTTATCTACACGTACCCAATGTCGGTTTATAAAAAAATGGACAATAATGCAACAATTAAATAAAATAAATTTATAAAAAATAGATCCAAAAACAAGACTTTAATGTCAGTTTTAAAACAACATCAAAGGTCAACCAACACTAAACATCTTCAATAACACCATAAAAAATGTCGATTTAAAAACGACATTAAAGGCCTTTAAAGTCATTTTTAAATCGACATTAATGAGGCCTTTAATGTCGTTATTAAACCGACATCAAAGCAGAAACAACATTAAAGGCCTTTAATAACGCTAGCATAGATTTTGGTTGCCAACAGACCCTAAAGGTCATTAATGTCGGTTTTGAACTGATATTAAAGGCCAAATTTCTTCTAGTGCTAATTCATGTACTCAATATCGCATTCATTCTACGAAAAGAATGTATAAAAATAATTCACACAAGGCGCATGTTGTAATTTCTTTTAGTGACTCTAATTAAAAATGTGTTGTTGATCATGATATTTTGTGACACAATTTTAGTGTGTTGCTATAAGTTACCTTTTATCAACAAAAATTACTTACATCACTAAAACTTTGCTACTAAAATTATATATATTTTTTGTAGTAAGACAAATATACTCCCACATGAGCGATTTGGACCAAATTGTTTGTAATACTTACAACATTTGTAACAATTACAATGTGGCCTATTATATATATAGTATTACTAGAATAAACTATACAACCTCTTAATCATATACTATATAGACTTTTTAGATTATTATTACTTGAAACATGATCCTTTCAAGCTTTATGAAATAATCTTGGAATTTTTCGTAAGAAATAATTAACTATTGCATATAAAATAATTAAGTATTGTACTTTTAAAAAAAGTAATTAACTACAAAGTATTGGGGCATAAATCCCAAAAATCATATTGTTTGTAACTATTACAAAGAAAACCATATCCATATTTTTACAAAAATACAATGTGTCTAACATTATCCATATACTAGGTTATTGGTTAAACATGATTCACTTATATACCAATCATTTAATGTTAGTTTATTAGATTTGAGTTATGCAAGTAAATAAGTGTAACGCCCCAGGATTCAGACCAGGATTTGGAATTCGAATCTCCGATATTACCCTGCATCCCCTGCTACATCATCCTTACTATTTTTTAAAGGCTTATTAAACACGAGTCCTTTCAGATGCTTTGTCCTCACTCACATGCATCCTAGGAAAATTTCCAAGAGGTCATTCAACATAGAATTACTCCAAGCTAAGCACGCTTAACTTTGATGTTCCTATGATAGAGCCACCGAAAAAGAATGTGCACCTTGTTGGTATAAGCATTAATTTTTAATTCTTTCAAGTCTTTCTTAACATTACTTTCATGTCCTCAGGATCCCTCTCATTCAGATATGGTACCAGTGCATTCATGTCTCCCTTCTAATCTCGGGCGTTACAATAAGTATCAATTATCTATTAGAAAATATATAACATTTTATTTATACAACATAAATTGTTTATAATTTATAACGCACAAGTTTAGGGTACAAACCCCAACATGCTAAATATTATAGCACACTACATTAAGATTGGAGAAATGAACGAAGAGGAATAACGAGTTAGAAGGTAACACCTCACTAGCCACTCAATATATATATATATACAATCTTCATCTATTTAAGTTAATAAAAAAATTCTAATTGAACGGGTGTCATACAATCCACAAGTTTAACAAAGAAAAATTGCATAGGGTAATATTTTGAGAATATGGTATAGCAAATATAACACATTGTTTTAGAATTTTGCAAATATGGCAAAATTTTCACTTATAAAAATACTCTCCATCTTAAATTTGTTATTATTCCTAAACTACCTTTCAATAACTTATTTCTCTTCCTCTTTTTAATGCCCTACTCATTGTTTGTTTATTTATTCTCTCACTTTTTAAGGCCCTAATTATTTATTTATTCTCATACAAGAAAAATTATTTATTCTTTCTATCTTAATCTTAATTTTAGAATATCAATAGAAAAATAATTGTAATATGAAATATAATGGTTGTTGATCGGAGTAATTTAACTTCATTTTTTATTTTTTAAAAACTTTATTCGATGTGTATTTTGAGTTGAATCCCATTCGAAATGATTTTTTTTTACATTGATTTTATTTAGGTTTTACTTTGACTCAGTTTTGTATATCAATATTGTGATATACTTATATTACATGTATTAGTTGGTTAATATACACTACGTGATTTTCCCTTTTTCAAATTTTATGTAATTTATTATAGTATTATTAAGTATATGAACGATGTACTTAGTGTATCATTAACAAGTATATCACCAATATATTGTTAAAACACATATCAGTAAAGTGAATCATTATCAAGTATATGAATCAAATGTACAAGTGTATATCAAATGTATAAGTAGGACTTCAAGCATATCAAGTGTGTATTTAATCAATTAAATTATAAATGAAGATCATTAAGTTTATTTGCAGTGCATCGGGTGTGTCAAACATATCATGTACATCAAACGTATCAAATTTGTTGAGTGTACCAATGAAGCATAACAAGTCGGTGTATCAAGTGTATCGAACTTATAAGTAAAGCCTTTATGTGTATGAAACTAATCAAATGTATCAAGGCCTAAGGGGTATCAAGTGTATCAAGAAGATCAAGTGTAACGAGGAGTATTATAATGTGTAACAAGATGTTTCATGTATGTATCAAAAGGTATTGAATGTATCAAAAAGTATCAGGTGCATCAAGTGTATCTATCAAATGTATCAGGTGTATCAAGAAGTATTAAGTGTATTAAACGTGTATAAGATGTATCAAACGTATACTAGTAATGAGGGCGTTTGTGACATTTTACCTCTTGATTTGTGAGTTGGGATTAGTTTTTATCATTTTTGCAAATAATAAAGTATGTGTGCTATGAACTTAATTATTATAACTTGTTTTGTCATTTTTACAAGTATCTCTTTAACAAAACCACTTGCAAGTAGGTCCCGTTATTAAGAGTAATATAATGATTACAAATTTGCCATCTCATTTTAAAAATTGTATATACTATACTTATATGATAAATAACACATCACATTCTCACAATACATTTTAATTGGGTCATTAATAGAGAGAGAGAGAGAGAGGATGATATATATTAATAACTAGAATGTTTTAAATTCAAAACATGCCCCATTCTTTTGATGAAGCCAATAACACAAAGTCAAACATAAAACAAAGCACATGTTACATTAAAGAGAGACAGATATATAATTCCAAAACCGACAAGGGTTTTGAAATGGTAGGGGTAAAAAGGACATTTTAGGTTATATCTTTTGATTAATTTGTGTCTTGTCCTTCTGGGTAGTGGATAAATTTTGAAAAAATATTTCAAGTCTTGGAATCCAATTGAAGGATGGTAGTGAGGTTCATAGGGTACATATATTGGGTTGTGCCTGAAAACATTTGTTTGACAATGATTCCATTAGCCTTTTCAGAAGGATGAAAGGCATCCCAAAAGGCATATGCATCTCTGTTGGGACATAAGTTTGATGCCACTGTGCAAAGCCCTAATCCATTGTATGGCCCTTGTCCACAACATGCCACTTTTGATGTTTCAAACCCTGCATAACCCAATTTACATTTATAGGATCATTGCAAATTCTTAGAAAGTTCTTTAAAATTAAAATTAAAACATATAACTATTTTCCGTTTTGAACTTTTTGTTTATTTGTAACACATTTTTTAAGGAAATTTTGAAAACATTCGTAAGAAAGTAGAAGACGCTGCAATATTTATAATTTAAATTATATATTCAAAAACACTTATTCTCAAACATAGATGAAGGCTTTTTTTTTTTTTCTTTTGCTATATGTATTTTAAAGGATCATGGTTTGCCACATCAACAAAGTAATATTTATAGATTTTTAACTAGTTAAATGGTAAATTTGGATTGATTCGGTGAAATTAGAATTTAGTTTATGTAATTTAATAAAATTCTCTTGAATTACTGATATTAGTTATGAAGATTCTATCATAATATGAGAAGACTATTTATATGAACTATCAAGTCATACAAACTTAAAATTTTAACTTAATAAAATTATATGATTAAATTTTAATTTTCTCTTAATTACGAAACTAATTTTGTTCATCTCTTGCTATCCTACACCTTAGTAGCCGCGTGGATTAAGAGAACTAAGATAGGAGTAAAGGATGCTGGGAAAAATAATATGTCTAAAAATATAATTATCAGAAATTAAAAGTACTTGTGTTTGGTTGTACATTGGCTAAGAACGTAAGAGAGAATAAACTAATTTTGTATTTCATATTTCATTGGTAAAATTAATCTTGAAAACTCTATAAAATTTTAATAGATTAATAGAGGTTAATTATTTAACAACAGAATAATAATATCTTAAAATTATTAATTACAAGGTAAGTAATTTAATTCGACCCATTTAAAGAATTTATATAATTATGATCTATTAATTAATAAAACAATGAATAAATTTTAAGTAATCAATCATAAACTAATTATACTTATTACAAAATAAATTTTATGATCATTTTAACTACCAAAATAATAAACTAATTAATTGTTAGTTTTTATTGCACATGTTTTTTACAGTTTATTTATATGAGCATATATCTGTACATAAAAACTAATTTATTAAATTAAAATATCTATATATATATAATTTATTAATTTTGCTTAGTTAAAATCATACACTATAATTTAAATTTTAATATAAATTTATAAGCTACAAATTTAATTTTAATAATATATAAAACTAAATAATAAGGAAATGTATTAAAAAAGAAGTGAAAGTGGACCGAAGAAAATCATCATTTTAGATATATATAAATTAAATAAGAAAGAAATGTATTAAAAAGTTGACGAGTATTATTAATGATGCAGAAAAATAGTTTATTCTCATGTCTGCCTAGAAAAGGTATCAAAAAGTGCATGTCTATTCTTGGGCCAATTTTTACTATTATTGTTTTCTTTATAATTCTCTCTATTCTAATGCTGTTAAAGTAAGTTGAATTTTAGTTTTAAACTAATAGTATCGTCGAATTATATTTTAAGAGTTTAATTTAAAAATAAATTATTTTTTAAAAACAAAATATTTTAAATTCACTCAAAATACACTTTTAAGTCTATTTTAAAGAATTTTTAGAAAAAAGAGTTTAAACAAAAAATGATTTTATTTTTAAGTCATCAACACAGACGCTAAATCTTACACAAAATTGAATTATTATTAAATGGATGATTGCACAGTTTTTAAATTCACAAGAGTGATAAACATAAATCTGAATTTTTCTGGAGTAAACTTTGGAGGCTGGTTTAGAATAGAATGAATGGGAGAGAGAGAGATATACCATATGCTCGAGGGTTGGAGATGAAATCAATATGCATTTGTTGAGTATTGACAGCCACAAACACATTGGAACCAAGTTGGGAGTTGAGTCCTTTGATCATCTGAAAAAGCTTTGGATTATAGAGCGCGGCCGCCCGCTGTAGCTCCTCTGAACACTGCCCGCCGGTACTTCCTCGCATAGCCAATTCTGCAGGAACACATCCAAGCGGCCCCGTTCCAGTCACCAGAACTAGTCGCGCCCCGAGCTCATATAGCCTCTGCATCATCAAATCACAACTCAAAATCATCCTATGATTTTTTTACTTTTACTTTTTAAATGAATCTTAAATGTAGTGATTTTATTAGATAACATAGGATTTTATTGAAAATATAAATAAAATTGAAAGAAAACAGTAGAATGTGATGAGAGAGAGAGAGAGAGAGAGAGAGAGAGAGAGATTACAAGAAGGAGTTTTCGATACTCGACGATGAGGAGGTTGACGTAGTCAGGGAGAGAGTATTGCCTTGATCTG